>JALBZD010000408.1:0-29028 GCA_038050675.1 Globisporangium cylindrosporum | reverse complement strand
TAGCAAGAAAACAAAAAAAGTAGAAAAGAGAAACCCAGCAAAAACACTATAAACACTATAAACAAATATAAAAATATTGCATGTGAATTTCTTGCATGGAGCAGTGTCAAAGCATTACCAAACCTTTTAGCATAAAAATGCCGGTCGAAGACGGGCACAACCACCTTGTATATTGATATTGCTTGCTTATGTTCAGAAGTGGTTGGTCCTTATTCTAAGGTGATTCTAATAGATTTGGTCATTATTGGAATTGGGTGAATGAATGTTTCTCAGTCTCGAACTTTCTGGTGAGAAACATGGCCGAGGTGGAGCTGGAGTGCGCGGTGTATGGTGAAGGAACTGTGTGTTCCCGTGAAGATCGCATGGGATGCGAAAGTGAGCGCACTGCAGGAGGCTATCTTCGACGAGAAGCGACACAAAGAGCTTTGACGCAAGCGCGTTGACGTTGTACTTGGCGCGGAAGGATGGCGCGTGGTTGAAGGATGACGACAATGTGGAGAGTTTCTTGCGAGGCGAGATCGACAAGCAGTACAAGAAAATGCGCCCGTCGTGAAAGCTTAACAAGCCGGAGTTGCTTGGGCCGGATTTCCAGCCCGAAGAAGAAGAGATTCACATCTTGGTGAAACTTCCAGAAGGTACGGGTGGGAGCGAGGAATCGGCGACGGCACAAATGGTCAAGGACATTCACGATCAAGTTGTGCAGACTAAGCGGAAGCGATATGTCCATTCGCAAGTGAGCTCGAGCAAGGGCAGGGAGCTTCTGCAGGGCTTGAATGTTCACGTGGGGCTTTTGCGCACGGTCTCTTTCGCTGCTGGAGACCACACTTCGGCTGAATCATTCAAGTGGGAAAGCGTTCGTGATGGACGTGGCCAAAACATTACGCTCACCGAGAAACAGCAACGAGAACGATATCGCGCGTACATGGAAGATAATATTGGTGATGTGCTCGCGGAGGAGGAGCTTTGCGTGGTTGGCGTGGAAAAGGGCCAGGACATCCTCACCGTTCTAGTTCCTGGTCACGATATTGAGCTCGCTGGACGCACGGATCTCCTCGTTCTGAGTGATCTCGTCAAGGAGGACCCTTCCGATTTGCAGTTCTTGCCTGGAGTGGAGATGCTGATCAAAGTGAAGAGAGCAGTTAAACCGGGCTCCGTCTTCCAGGCGTTGTCAGAGCTGATCGCTCTGGATCTGCTTGCCAAAGACCCAGTGATGGCACTGCTGACCGACTTAACCGACAATTGGCAATTCTTCTGGGTCTTGGAGATGTGCGGCACCCGCGTCAACATCTACAAAGCGATCATCAAGAAACCAGGAGAAGCTTTGCAGGTGATTAGAACGCTACTCGCGCAGCCTCCGAGTGCTGATGCAGAGATCCGTCTTCCATGCTTTCGAGAACCCGTGAAGCGACGCAAGCTGGCGAAGATGTTGCCGGCTATCAGCGAAGGGGGTGAAAGCAGCGGCATACGTGCGGCCATCGAACGGTACTATGATATCGCAAGCGTTCTGGGTCCCGACATTGACATGGCGCGTGCTGCGGCTAGCCAAATCGCTCGAACTATTCCCGTTTTCAGTTATTATACCTAAAGTTTGACGCCTTCAATCCTAGACTGATTCTTGCACCTCTGCCCGTACCCTAGCGGACCGAGTGTATCCTTTGTGCCACATCGTCCGCTATTCCTTCGCATATAAGAGCATCTAGAGTACCCCTAGACACCCTTAGAGACTGCGATGATGTACCGTATGTACATTGGGGCCGCCTGACATGCATTTTAGGGTATATAGAAATTTGTAAGAGGTCACAAAAACAACAAAAATGTTGGTCCCTTTCAAGTGGTGATCAGTTTCCTACTCGAGTTCAAAATTAGAATATGCATTCACAAAATCACTCAACTTCTACCGTGTTGAGATGGAAAAATGTGCCAGTTCTGGCGCTTGTCCCGATGATGGACGCAGCAGGCACGCACGAATACCGGTGCTAAACAAATGCTCGCGTCCAGTTTTCTTGACTTGTTGAAAGTGTTCACGCTACGAATGTCAGTAACAAAAGAGGGCGGTTGCTTTTCACATGTTTTGCAAACTGGGTAAGATGGAACTGTCCAAAAGAAGACAGTGACGGACTCAGTCACTTCATTCCTATTTGCTAGTCGCGGTGACAATCTCAACAGCAAATTCAAGCCAACTGTGAGAATCATTCGTAAACTCTCACTACTGGCTGGAATGTGCTGTTGGGTTTCTCACGCACAGAGCCAGGTTTTTACATCTTCGGCAGTCCTTATTGACCCGAGCCAAAGTCTGAATGTAGAAACCCGGCTCAAACCTTGTGAAAATCGACAAGCCTCAGCGGCAAATCTAACACAGGCTCCTTCAAGATTTTCCAAGGCACTTGCTAAGCCTCGTCACAAATGGCGCTTGTTGAGCTCATTGCGTGACTGCCACAGCCATTACTATTGACCATTCTGCGGCTTCTTGAAGCAACTACAGAAGTAAAGCTTGCAGTCCGCCTGAGCTCGAACTCGATTGCAGCCGCCGTAGTAAACTTCCTACTATTGATTGATTCGCACGACATAAAACAACGGTTTGCTCGTGAGCGAGTCAAAATGAAATGAGCTGCTTGCTGTGAGCCAGGCATTGCTGTATGGGCTGGGCGTCCCAATTCGCCAGCTGGCGACGCGGACAGCGCTTCATGTGGCCAACCTACTTGCTTGCTGTTCTGATGGCGATGATCCGCTCTGATGATTCTCCTCTGATCGTAAACCGGCTGTCGTGGACGCTTGCAGTTGCACGCCCAGCTGCTGGCTGCGTCACTGCTGCTGGTGACGGCGGTCTCGTCTATCCTGTGAGTAGGTTCTCGGTGCACCAGCATTTCGATCTTCCTGTGTGGCAAATAAATGTATTGTGCTAATATTGTGGACTGTGCTGTACCTTCACCATCAGCATGTTGTGCGGATTTGTTGGTGCGTTAGTGAGCTGCACCTCGTGCAACACCAGCGTGTCTGTGCTGCTGCTGTGGATCTTTCCTTGCATGAATCCCCTTTCATGACAGCACAAGTGCGTGTGAAACGCGTCGCTATCCCATCAAGATGACGTTCAGCGTTGCTTTTGCTGAGGGTGGAAGGAGGGACCATTATTGCTATTATAGGTCCCGACAGACGAAGCTGTTCATTCACTTGAATTTCTATCCATCCAGCAGCAGCCTCGCATTTCCATCATTTGACACGGCGGCATTGCACTTCTTTTTCGTATTGGTGTGGTGAACGAGGGCACGCCGAGTCGAGTCAGCAGGCACTGGAGCTCCCTGCGTTTGTTTGTATGCAAAGAGCTTCGCGACGCTGTTCTGCCCCTCACCAAATTTTCCCACCTTGAACATCCAGAGCGCCGATTGTGCCAAAACAATACGATTGCGAGGCTTGCAATGTGGCGAAGATGGCAAGGAAGAAAGTCAGTCAGAATCTCATGGGCGGGTGGTAACATTGGAGACTGCGAGAGAGTGGTCCACCCCCGCTCCATTTTCATTTTTCATTTGTGATTGAGCTTGTGCGCATCTTGGAACTTCAGACCTTATTTGGTTGTCACTTTGTGCTATGGTTTTCAGCCAATCACATAATCACATAAAAATATGGTTTTATTTTCAGCGAATCACATACGTGACAACGGTTTTTGCGTGTCCGTTTTGCGCACTGACTCGTCACATAGCCGGGCCATAAATATAAGGTGTGTAACACCCTCTTTTTGCATTTGCATTGCATTCCGAAGGGAAGGACGGGGCGGTCAGCTGGTCCGTGTCTTTGAGGAGGTCCATTCCCATTTGGCGAGGAGCTCGGTTCAAAAGGGCTTACGCCACGCGAGGCAGCGTGGTTCTGCTGCTTCTGCTTGCTCTCTGTTGAACTGTGCACCCGTGTTGCTGCGCAGTTCGAAAGCTCAAGCCTCTCCCTCCCTCTGACTGGCTGCTCTCCTGATACATACCCCCTCAGTAGCAAAAGAGACGCCAAGTGAACAAGCCACCACCCGCCGCTATCCACACGCAATTCTAGCCACCGACAACAGCTTCTGACTCCTGGTGGCAGACTGTATAATCCCTCCATCCATCCATCCTTCCACAAATCAACATCATGTCGGCTCGATCCACGCGACGCAAGCTAATCATCGCCAAGCCAGATCCGGACGAGCTCCAGCAGCAGATGCAGAAGCAGCAACCGTTGACCACGCTGCTGATCCGCCAGAGCGGCGCCAGCAGCGGCGGTGACAAGCGACCGATCGCCATGGGCGGCACTGCCATCGAGCGCTCGATGGTCTCGCCGGGCTCGATCGCGATCTACAACGTCAAGCCCGTGGTGAGCTCCGAGAAGAAAGCAGGCAAAAAGTACACGCTCTTTGCGGTACACGTGCAGAACGCCATCTCGGGACGCAGTTGGGTCGTGCACCGCCGCTACTCGGATTTCTTGATGCTGCGTGAGCTCATCACAGCGCACTTCAAGCTGTTCAGCGAAGAATTCCCGCGCCTCGAAGAGCTCGTCGGCGAGCTCTACTTCCCACGCAAGCACAAGCTCCGCTCCAAGATGGGCAAGATCGTCGAGCACCGCTGCGAGGCGTTCCTCGAGTACCTCGTCGCGATTCACCGTGTGCTGATCAGCCAGAGCTACTTGCAGCGCAAGGAGATCAGCGAAATCGGTCTGTCAATCCTGCGCGGCTTCATCGGAAGCAGCCTCGTGCAGGACAGCGCGCACAAGGAGTACATGTTCCACAAGCCGATCCGTCCGAGCAGCATGAAGCCGAGCGACCGCTCGCCAGTGAACCAGTGCGGCGCTCTGCTCACTGTGATGGAGGAAGACGCTGAGCACGAAGTTGACGCGCCAGCGGACCCAACTGAGAAGTCGGTTGCGGCGGATGAGTCGACCGACGAGACCGACTTTGACGGCTCCTCGGGCGGCGAGTCCTCGGATGATGCCGAAGAGGAGGAGGCCGACGAGCGCGAGAGCATCTTCCGCCGCCACTCAAAGAAGTACGCGCGCAACCGCCGCACGCTCACGTTCCTCAAGAAAGACAACATGCTCGTCGAGGCCTGAAGCAACTCTGAGTAGATCAAGACCAGACCAATCAGAGAATGAAGAGATGCACGGCAATATGGGGTTGTCGTCTTCCGGGAACACGAGGAAAGCCGTGAGAACTGAGGAAATGGGTGGGCTCTCTTCCCGAGTGATTCGCCTGCGTAGCGTTGGAACTGTGCTTTAGAATCACCAAGTCTACCCCATCTCAATCGCCCAAGTCCGCCTTCGTAGATGAAACCTTCATCGATCGAAGTGAAGCGCGTGCTCCACCGCTGTATGCACGCGGCGGATATGCTCCCACGCACATCACCATAGAACTGCTATCAACTTTTTGAATTGCCATAGAGGCTGCATGGTATCATAATTTAACTCGTCTACAATATCCATAGAGCTATTTAAACTCACTTTTGCAATACCTTGTCCATCTTTCTCCCATTAAGTTGGTATATAGTATTCTCGCATTGTGTACCATTCCATTCGAGACAAACAGTCAGTCAGTCGCTGTGGTGACAGCCAAAGTTGCTTTTTTTGGTCTAATATCGTAATATTTCATCTACATTTCGTGTATCGCCGTGCATACCCTCTTACGTAGAACATTTCCCACTCCTTACCCTGTTTTGGTACCATGGCGAGTTCCCGCCAAAAATCACAATCATATGCACCAAAGAGCCACCTCATTAAAAGCGAGCACGAGCACGAGAGCAATGGAGAGCAACCTGCAGAAGACGATCCTCCTGGCGAGTGACGTGCCCGAAACCTGCTTGAATGGTGTGCCCGTGATGCTCGGGATCGATGAGGCTGGACGTGGGCCTGTCATGGGCCCCATGGTGTACGGCGCAGCGTTCTGGCCCATCGCGCAGAGCGACGAGATGAGCGCGCTGGGCTTTGACGACTCCAAGGCGCTCAGTGCCGAGAGCCGCGAAGGGCTCTTCGAGAAGATGAAGGCGACCACTGACCTCGGGTAATGAAAGCGATGTATCGCGCTGTTGTTGTGCTTATGGAAACGCTCATGGATGCTCAATCTAAATTTCATATGGTGACCTTCAGGTGGATCGTGCGCATGATCTCGGCGCAGGAGATCTCGGACAAAATGCAGCGCCAGACGAGCAACCTGAACGAAATGTCGCGCGACGCCGCGATCCAGATGATCCGAGAGACGCAGGCGAAGGGCGTGAACGTCAAGCAGGTGTTTGTCGACACGGTTGGTGACCCAAAGTGGTACCAGACGTTCCTCACAAAGCAGTTCGGCGGCACCATCGAGTTCCGCGTCGAGAAGAAAGCCGATAGTCTCTTCAAGGTATGGTGGCACTTACGACATCGTGAGCGTAGATGCTATGTCTGTTGAGTGGGGAAGGGGGCTAATGGGCGTTACTGTATACTGCAGGTAGTCAGTGCGGCGAGTATTGCGGCGAAGGTGACGCGCGACCGCATCATCTCGGACTGGCAGTGGGAAGCGCCGGCATTGAACCTGGCAAAGGACTTCGGCTCTGGGTACCCGAGCGACCCCAAGTAAGTCCAAAACATTCAGTGAAGCCACAGTACCATGGGGCTCTTGAACTGACCCTTTGGTTTGTGCTGACTGCCTAGGACGAAAGCATGGCTGAGTGAGAACATGGAGAACCTATTCGCGTTCCCAAATATCGTGCGCTTCAGCTGGGGCACCGTCGAGCCGTACCTCACAAAGGCCGTGAAAGTTGAGTGGCCCCACGACAAAGATCTCGACAAGGTACGAGTGTCTACGAGCCTCTCGCGTCAACCCTCTAATCCAAAAGCTGTGGCATTCTGACCTTAACACCGTTCTCGATTCCGATTTGACTCCTCAACCAGGCAAACGCTCCCGCAGGGACGCAGTCCATCACATCGTTCCTGCAGACGCCGACAACGAGCAAAGCGCCGAGCGTGAAGCGACCGAGTTTTTTCGTCGACCGCAAGATCCAGGATGTCACCGATTTCTAGCGAACCTTGAAAGCACAACGTACAACAGAGACAAAAGAGACTGGTGTCATAGCATCACCTCAACTGCTTCACTGGAACGACATGCGCCTCGAGTTGTGAGAGAGAATCAAAGTTGATAAATATATATCAATCGGATACAAAAAGATGATCACCCCGACTTGGAAGCGCGAGTGCGAGTGTCCTGGCCTGATGCACGACGCCAGATTGACCCCATGAGCTTCACGTTGGAAGGGCAGCAATGGCTGGATGCCCTGCTGGTCGATCTCTGCGAGCATGACACCGCTCCTGTATGTACTGGACCAAACTTCTTATTTACGGTATGTCCTTGTAACTAACATTTACTGTAATGGTAAACTATACCTTGATTTCAGTAAGCGCCACTTTATGCTCCCGAACCTCGCACTCTTATTTTCACTAATACTATAGTCGAAATTAACTGTACTGTCCAGAAATCAGGGACACCGTTTTTTGCCTTTGTCCCTGATTTCTTCGGGTCATAAGAGCGCGGGGAACGCAAAAGCCCACAAGTGCGCTCAATACAAAAAAGCGTCGTTCGTCGCCACTTTACAAGCCCATCCGACTCGGCGATGGCGCTCGCCAACTCGCTGCACCACGGGCGCCTGCGCCAGTTCTCGGGCCAGTACGGCGGCTGGCTATCCATCAAGGTCGTACTCTTTCACCGCGCGCTCGTGATGGACCCGGACGCGGACGCGCCGAGCGCCGCGGTCACGCCGCGCAAGCGCCGCAACTCGGTCAAAGCACAATGGATGGAGCTCTTCGCGGTCGAGAGCATCGTGGAAGTGCGCAAGGAGGACAAGCCTTGGACGCTGGAAGACGACTCCTCCAGCGCCGCACTGTCGCCGCCTGCTGCGGCGCGCCGCTCGCGCCGCTCGAGCGCGGCCGAGTTCATCAGCATGGGCTTTGGCTTCACGGTCGTGACGGCGAACCCGGACCAGACGTTCCAGTTCGAAGCCGCGACCGAAGGAGAGCGTGAAGAGTGGGTGCGGTGCCTGCTGCTTGCGAAGAAGCTACTGCGCGCCGAGCTCTCGTCGTCGAACCTGAAAGAGCACATCGCGGACCAGGATGGTGCGTTTTCTGTGTGCAGCCAGCGTCTCTTCAAGAAGTTGCCTGCGCTGAGTGGGCTAACATGTTTGCTCTCTATTTGTATGTACGTGTATGTATCTATTCAGCGTTCTTCCGTTTTGCAGCAAGCGACTCGGAGGATGGAAGCAGCAGCAGCAGCGGCAGTGCCAGCGACAGTGACTCGGAAGATGAGAACCGCGGCGCCGCCGCAAACGGCCGAGGCGTCTCGAGTGTGCGCTCGGCGCAGCCGCTGTCCAATTTGCACCACGCACCGGTCGTTAAGGTAAAAGTCCTCTCCATGTCGTAGGAGTAGAGGGCGCTGATTTGCGTGCACCACCCACCCTGTACGGGGTAGACTTTTCTATGTGTTGATGAATATTTTATGATAATGGATGGGGCTAAACGTGTGTTCGCGTTGTTCCCTCTCTTTCGCCACGCATGCTCACACAAGCCGGGCAAGAACAAAGCCATCTCGCTCACGATCCTCCACGTGACCGCGACTGACGCTTCTTCGGGCAGCAGGTGAATAAACCGACCGCACTTCGCCTCATTTCATCGTCTTTTGTTTCTTATTTTTGTTTCTGATTTATTCACCTCCGTCGACCTGATTCCCTTCTCCTTCTTTAGGATCGAAGTGACGGTGCCACTGAGCGAGAGCTCACAGCAAGAGATCAGCGTCAAGCAAGTGAAACTGGACGCGATCCAGCAGCTGCGCAGCCAGCTCTACTCGACCCACAACGTAAGATGTCCTTCATGTTTTCCCTACTTATAGGTCCTGCCTCGGCCACAACAATATCAAAGAATGGTCCTGATCTGACCTGCGATTTCCGTTCGCTTGTCCACTACAGACTTCATTGGGGCTGTTTCGAGATTTGCTGCGGCGAGAAACAGACTTCTTTGTGCTCTGCAACGAGGAGCGCGACCAGTGGTTCAAGGACGAACAGTACCCCATCGGGTTCTACCTTCACGATTCAACGCACTCAGCAGCTCCTTCACCACACTTGTCGACAAAGAGAACACTGTTTGTGGCGCTGCGCCCCGTGAACACGATGCCACATCCGATGATCGAGGTCGAGATCTCGACGACGAAGAACAAAGTGAGCGACCTGTCGCAGAAAACCTACACTGCGTACCAGATCGACGTGGCGTTCAACGACCTCAAGTGGCAGCTTACGCGGCGCTACAAGGAGTTTGACGCGCTGCAGTGCCATCTCAAGCTCAAGTACGCGCCTGTGCCGCTGCCCAAACTGCCGCCCAAGCACATGTTCACCCCAAAAGAGGGCGACTTTGTCGACAAGCGACGCGAGCAGCTGGGCAACTACCTGAAGCAAATGATCCTGCACCCGCTTGTGGGCAGCGACGTGCTATTTCTGTCCTTCTTGGGGGTGGTGTCCACTTCGCGGGATCCGGAATTGTCCAACCACGACAAGAAAAACGTCTTCCACATCACGACACTGCACCAGAGTCTCGACGTGGGGGACATTCTGTTGTTCTCCTGCCGCTTTGGTGCAAGTGTGCTACAACGAACGGTGAGTGACATATGTAGAAGTATCCCTCTGAACAATAGTTTATGACCAACTAACTGGTCGTGTCCGTATCCGTGTGTCTTCTATCCCAGTTCACTGGCGCAAAGTACGATCACGTGGGCATTGTTGTACCCGGAGCGTCTCGTAACTTCCTGCGGATCATGGAAGCGACCTCGGAGGGCATCCAAGTGTACTCGCTCAAGGCGCGGCTCATGGTGTACGCGCGCGAGGTGTCGAATGCGATCGTCGTACGCAAAATCCGGGCAGAGCGCACGCCCGAGCTGGTTGAGCAGCTCCGACTCTTCGTCGAGCGCGTCGAGGGCAATCCGTACAGCATCCTCGGCATCCTACGCTCGCAGGGCGAATCCGTGCGCGTGCTCGATAACAAGCCTCCTAGTAAAATGGAGACTATTGTGCTCTCATCATCTGGCAATAGTAGCAGCGGCTCGGACGACTCGGATCCGGATACTCAGACAACTACTCCAGCCTCACCATCGCAATCAAAATCCGAATCCGAGAAGAAGCGCAAGTATTTCTGCTCGAGCCTCGCGGCGTCGACGCTCAAGCACCTGGGCTGGATCCACACGAATCGGTCGTCAAGCCATTTCTGGCCGGGCAGTTTTGAAGACGGAGGGGAAATCGAGCAGTGCTTTGTCGACGGTGTGGTCATGGAGCCGGAAGCTGTGATTGACTGCCGCATCGTCGAGGTGGGGCTCGCGACCCAGGGCGCCAAGCCGACGACTGTATAATTATGAACCTTACACTACATGTTTCATATTAGCCTAGATTTTGTGTGACTTGATCCTATACACACATTAGAAATTCTCCTCGAAGAACGTCTCGAGTTTCTTTGCGAGGGGTAGGTACGGGTTTGCGTTGCGGTACACGGCGATCGCCGCGAGCGCTTCGACGAACTCCGAGAACACAAACTCGCTCTCGGTGTCGTATCCTCCGTTGATGTTCGAGCCCATGTCGCCGTCTTGTTGCACGAACGACACGAGCTGCTTGATCCTCCCGTAGGGAAACAGTGCGTCAACGAGCCGTCGGTCTTTGAGCAGCCCTTCAAAGTCACTCAGATCCATGAGCTTGCCACGTGAACCCGGGTTTTTGTTCTTCTGCGAGTACACTGTGAAGATGCGTTTGAGCTTCTTCTCCTGGGCCTTGCAGACATGCTGGACGTCCGGGTGGATCATCTGCTTCTTGAACGTGAGTCCCTGCTCCTGAAACTTCTTTGTCAGCGGTACCACTCGCTCCACCACGAGCTCCGTCACGAACGTGAGCAGATTCAGCCCCGGCACGGAGCTCCCGTAGAGATCGGTGCTTCCTGGCGCCATGTTCATGCTCATCGCAGCAGCGATGACCCCGAGCGTGTCGCGTCGCTTCTGGAAATTGTGGTATGCGACCCGAGTGATCGCTTCAAAGAATTCGTTCGGAGTCGCGCCACGATCTTCGACCTCGTCGTCGTTATCGCCACTACTTCCGGTTGTTCCTGGCGACGGAGTGCTCATGCTGCTATTACCAATGCTGTTCCCGGCAGATGTGGACCCGCTCCCTTCATTATTGCTACCACTTCCAGATCCGCCACCACCACCACCACCGGTGGTTCCACTACTACTGCTGCTGCTAGGCGGCTGCCTGGACTGTTGATAGATCAGCTGCAGATGCGACCGCAGGATATTCTTCTTGTCGGTCACACCGGCTTTGGTCATGATCTTGAGAAACTCCTGCTCCAGAATACCCTTCCCACCGGCAGCACTCCCGTAGATGCGGAAGATCTTGACGAGGTCCAACACATTGTCTTTGAAGACCCTCTCGATCTCCCTGAGCTCTTCGTCGTTCTCACAGAGACATAGCAGCTTGGAGGGTGGAAGGGAGACCCAGGACGCCAACGTCTCCTTCTCAAGCGCCACCGAGATGCTCGAGTCTTTTCCCAGCACGCGGCGCGTGAAATCGTTGTAGGTTTCGCGGATCGCGGCCTGTTGGTGCCAGTGCGCAATCTCCGTGACCGACTTGCAAATATCGCCAAAGCGCAGAAACTGGCGGTTCACGCGCTTGATCTTGGCGAGGAAGATGCAGTACTGTTGCTGCGCAAACGAATCAAAATCGTCGTCCGTAAGTGTCTTCTTGACTTTCTCCCACTGCGGCAGGAAGAAATTGTAGCTAAGATGGTACCGAGGCGAGAGCTCGAGACCAGGAGCCACGTAGTTGGGGTGGAACAGGTACAGGTACACGGTGTACGCGTAGAGCGAGTCGAAATCGTTCAGTGCGAATGAGTCGCGACTCACAATATCCGGCGGCAGGTCGAGAATGCGATGCACCATCTTGAAGTACATCCGCAATTGCACTTGAGCTCCCGGAGTGAGCGACGTCGAGGTTGTGGAGCTCTCGGCAGCCGCGGCAGCGATCGACGCAGCGTTGGACACCACCTCGGACGCTCGGATCTTTTGTTGCTCGATCTGGGCTTCGAGCGACGTGTGGCAGAGAAGCTTGAGCATCACGCCAGGGCTCGCGATGCTGGCGCGCAGATCCTGGAGCCCCTTGATCTCCTTGAACTCTTTCTTCTTCTCTTTGGGTTTGACTTTGACGCCCACGCGTCCAGCTGAAGAAGTTGCAGCACCGCTGGCACTAACTGTACTAGTAATTGAAGCGCTGCTCGAGCCTCGTTCTCGTCCGCTTTGGCCCAACGTCAGCTTGTCGAACACCTGTTTATCAGCTGCAGGCAGCGCAACGTACCCCATGTCTGCAGCGCGCTTGCGCTGGAAGTTGAGCCACTGGATCAAGCTCTCGGACGGGTGCATGCGCTCAACACGCTTCTGGATCTGCTGCATCGACGCGTCTATCGCTTCGTCGTCTTTTTCGTCGTCAATGCCGAACTCGTCGGAAGACGTCGCGATGTGGCCGCTGCTCAGCCCCTCGAGGATTTCTTGCCCATGAACAGACTCAAAAAACTGACCGACGGTATTGGGGTACATTTGCGTCAGCTGCAGCGTTTCTAGTCAAACATCAAGCAGCAAGAATCACAAACGACAAGCACATGATGAGTACCGATTTTCAAGACCTATGCGCAGCGGGAAGATTGGACATACTCAGGACGTCGTGGTCTGCTTTCCGTAGCGAGAGATGTAGCAGCTCGAGAATGGTATTCGTAGCAGCGAACACCAGTTTCCGTGATTCTGCGAGTGTTTCTTTGAGTTTTTCGATTTCCTACAGATGAGACAGGGTATAAGAGAATGACAAGTCAGTTCAGTTCACCTTACTCCATTATCTTTACCAACAGCCAACCAAACCACCTAGCCCAAGTGGTCCCACTCACCCGGATGGCTTCGTTCGGAGTCTCATTCCTGTGAAGTTAGATTACGTAGTGAGGATATGGAGCATAGTAAACTTTGAATCAGCATGATAAACAAGAATGCATACAGTTCTGCTTCGTGGTGCTGCTTCATCTGTTCCATCTTCTCTTTCGCGCCCATCCGCATGAATTTTTGCCAGGCACCCCAGAGGCGACGAAGCTGAGTCAGTTCATTTCTAAAAAGCCACACACACACAAACGATTAACCACAACAACAATTTGAAACAAGATGTGTGTTCAAGTGCGGTACCTTCTCGCAGCGATTGCAAATCGCTGCGCGCGCTCTTCAATGATGCGACTCACGTAGCCCTTCCACATCGCAAACGCGAGCTCCTTGCGGTTGCTTCGGATCTGAATGTCCTTGATCGCGATCAGGCGCGCCATGATCGCTTCGTGCTGTGCGGCGATCGCGTTGTGTCCTTTCCACGCGACGAAGATCATACGCACCATCTGCTGCTGGAGTAGGTTGATCGTGCGGTTCATCATCATGATTGCGGTCTTGGCGCGCACGAGACTCGCCTGCTTGAATTTCGCCTCGACTTTGATCGCTATTCGGTCGAACTTGGCGTAGTCCAGAATCTTCTTGGCTAGCTGAATGACGACAAAGCACAGATCAAGGTCAATCTGTCAGTGTTCATAGGTGCAAAATGGCTGAAGTAATCAAAGCATCATACCTTCTCGGGTTTGATGCACGGCTCGACGCTGAGCACCATGTCGATCAGGTACTTTAGGCGAGGCGCATCGCTCATTCGCGCACTTCCGCAGAAAGCGCACCGCAGCGTCCACACCAAGTTGCTCGAGCTGCAGAACCCACACGATGCGGCGTGGTTTGACGAAGCAACAAGCGGGTTCTTCGCTTGACTTGGTGGAATCTCTGTGGTTGTAAATGTTACGGCGGGCGTGATTCCGCGACGATCGACAGTACCTCGGTAGATCTTGCCGCCGTCTTCGTAGGTATCCGAGACCATGTTGTCATGGAACTGCTTCTGAGCACGATTCACGTCCAGTTTGTGGATCATCACCGTCGCGTACGCGTCTTCCTCGTTGTATTCGTCTTCATCGTCGTCATAGTCGCTGAGTGCTTCGTCGCGTTCGCCATTGTTATCAGCGAGTAGATCCTTGCCTCCAGTGAATCGCAGCGAGGGCTTTCTGCTATGCCCAGATGCAGCTGAGCTGATACTTGTTCTCTTGACTGAGCTGACGCTGTACTTCCGCAGCGCGCTTTGCTTTCTCGTGGTTGGAAACTTTGCAAGCGTGTGCGACCGTTGGTCGAGCGTTGCAGCCCGTGTTGGGTGGTGCTGAAGCTGCAGCTGCAGCTGCTGCTTTGCATGATAGCCCAATATCGGATCAGCGCCGCTGCTCTGTACGTCATGGAACATTGGGGATACAGCTCCTCCATGCACCGCGTGCTCTGTAGAGCTTGGTCGTCTCTGCACAATTGGGTTCAGTTGTCTTGGTAGAGCTCCATTATTTGCATATGCTGGTGACGTCACTGGTGACAATGGCCCATTGCCGCCAGGGCTCTCGCTGCCTCGATGTGCCATCGAAACTGCACCAAATTCAACGACCGATACACCAAAATGCTGAGAATGGCAAGTAGAACACAGTCGGTGCAGTGATATGCAGCCAAAGATGCAGTGGATGCTCTTAACAGCGGGGCGGCGCCGCGCAGAATCTTCCAAGTCGAGCAAGGTTCAGTACCAAATACGTACATCGCTCTTCGCACACTGCGCGACGTTTCAAGGCGCACTCGAGACCATCACTCCTACTGGACTTGGTTGCTGCATGCGAGGGTCAACATGGATACATTCGCTGTTACTATTTGGACTCACTCTGCAGCGCCAAAAGTTGCAGTTGTTGCATGTGGGTGGAAAGGGAAAGCAGCCAAGTACGCACTCACTCACCCGCACTCTCCTAAGAAAGGACGCGCGCGCGCAATATTTGCGCAGCCTTTCTTTAGAACACTTTGCAGTCAAGAAGCAGCAGAAAGCAGCAGTGCCAGTGCGCAAGAAGACAACAAGCTGCTTGAAAAGCAGCACCAAGACCCACACGACACCAAGCAAGACACACGTCCAGACAGGATTCACCAGCCACTCGCAAAGCTCTCTCGACCCGTGCTTTCCACATTACATTACGACACCAAAGATGGCTTTAGCAGCGACATTTGCACCACCGCTCGCTTCACGACCAGCAAAAGTGGGCCATCACGAGATGAGCAGCTGCTGTAGCTCTTCTACGGTACCAAATAATGAAAGCGGCGACTATGCAGGGCCGGGCATCAGCATCCCATACCTCTCATTCGCAACCGATTTGCTGTTTAATGTGGAAGACGTGAAAACGAACTGCAGCCACGGACTCACTACGCAGAGCCAGCTGGTCACGATGCTCAAAAGCCGCATTGCGCTTGAAAAGCAGTACGCGAGCGAACTCACGCGGATGGCGCAGCAGTCGCAGCTGGAAGAGCTCGAGCACGGCACGATGCGAGAGGCGCTCGGCAGACTCAAGGCCCAGTATCTGAACACGAGCGTGCAGCACCGCATGCTCGCGATAAACCTCGAAGAAGATGTACTCAAGCCCATTGAGGCGCTATACGCGTACAATTCACAGAAGGCACAGAACTTGGTCAAGCTGGTGCACAATATCAAGAAACAGGCAAAGGCGCAAGAGGACATATACAAGAAAGAGTATGGTGCATTCGACAAACAGTTTCGAGAGGCGTCAATGATGTTCGCGGCGGCGATGGATGCGGGCTTCTCGAGTACGATCATCGAGCACCAGTACCACTGCCAGCTGATGCAGCTGCAGACTGAAGAAGATCCTCAGTACAAGGACGATCTGGCTAGAGGGAAGCAGAAAGGAGGCACCGTCGCGATCCAGTCAACTTTCAACAACGGCAGCCAGAAGCTCGTCAACTGGCTTCTAGCGTCCGATCAACAGCGCAAGGAGAATTTGTGCGCCAACACAGCAAACGCACTTGAGGTGAGAGGATAGGAATGTGTCACCTACCAAATTGGACTAGTCTTGGACTCATTACGGATGTACTCTCTCGCTAGGTAACCGAGCTGTCGCGCAGAAAGTGCCAGCGATCTTGGAGAGCTGTAGAGCAGAGCCGAATTGACATGTATCGAGCGCTGCAGTCCGTGTTGACCGAGTACCAGGTGCGTGTTTCGTGGTGAAAGCTGATGCGTCAAAATAGTTAGCTCCGTGTTGATTTCGATGTCAACTGTGCAAAATAGCAAATAGCAGAGCACCGCATCTCGAACCTGGCGACCAACCTCCGCAAGCACGTGGTCTTTGAGTCTTCGGCACTCGCGAATGAACAGGTATGGTTCGACAAGCAATGCATTCGTCTTCTTGACAGCGGCGATCTCATGTGTTTTCGTGTCGCACTTGTTATTAGTATGATTGGCAAATGATCGCCGGCAAGATCGAGAATGTGGACTTTGAAGGCGACATCCGCGAGTTCATCTTGCTGCACCAGTCGCACGACTTGCCGAGCATGACCGTGAGCGACCTGTGCAGCAACCCACTAGTAACATCGATCTTACTGTCACCGACAGCCAAGCCCAGTCGTCCACTCAAGCGAGTGCCTCTGGAAATCAGCGACTTGGCCGTGCGGAAGATCCCATTTGACTTTGAGGGCAACCAGGAGTCGCTTGCAGAAGTGCTGGTGACGCGAGCGACGACAACTGTGAAGATCCACCCCGTTGAGCGAGATTCGTCTCTCGAAGCTCCGCAAAACATTGAGTCTACGCACTTTGATACATTGAAGATCGACTGCAACTCACCATCAGCGCCTGCGAAATTCGCAAATGCTGAGCTGGATAACGGAACGAGTCTTCGCGTGGCACTTGCCCAGGACGTAGCGCGTGCGATCGCGAGAGCCTACGAGCGGCGAACGGTACACAAGCAACAGGCGCATCAGCATCACCAACTGATTCCCAGCAAAAATGGCACTTCGTTCCCCAAAGAGAGCTCGGAGCCCGAGAGCGATGGAAGCGACTCGAGCACCTCTGTCAAGTATCGGTCGCCAAACCTAGTAGCACAAACGTCTTTCCAGAGCAACGACATGAACAATGACGAAGATGCATCGACGCCCTGTGTGCACAGCAGCCTCACTAGTGATCCCGACGATAATGTCGTGTAATTTTCACGACATCACAGGCTTCGACTCCCATTTTGAAAGCACATCGAGTCGTAGACGCTACGCTACGTCATCCCCGCCTGACTGATACGAACTCGCACAATATACCCCACTGATCACTAGCTTTTCTTTCGAAAAGTCTTGGTACTGGAAATACACTGACTGAAAAAGAGATTAGTCTACACAACCAACCTTAATACTCAGACTTGGAAGGCCCCCTCAAATTTCCCATCGTGCATCATCGAATACTCACTCCCTCTAGCAGTATCCATGACATTCGAGGGGGAAAAAGATCGCGTCCAAGAATCAAAATCCTGATCTGATCTATACTCGAGTTTTAAAATTACCTCGGATCCAAATGGAAGAAGCAAGTCGATGGTCCACAACTGCACGAGCGCACGGTACTTTCCAGAGTAGAAAGGCATTCGAGCGAGCTTCTCACAACGCGGAAGGACTAGCGCGCCATGGAGGACTACATGCGCGGTATCCTCTGCGGCTATCTGACCGTGCAGCACGGCGTCAAGGACGACGCCAAGAAGACGCGCATGTTTCTCGTGCTCACGGACTCGCGCATGGACTACTACGCCACGGACCCTCGCCCCGAGTTTGAGCAGGACATCGCGGACGCGCACATCTTCACCCCGGCCACACGCGTACACTTTTACGTGGAGATCAACGCCAAGGCGCCTCCGTTCTCTCTCTGCCTCACTGCGGACAAGGTCACGCACGTGTACATCGCAGACTCGGACGAGGATGCGCAAACCTGGTACCGCCACTTGCAGGAACGCCTGGACGCGCTCGCGACCATGGTCACGGGGACACTCGTGCTGCGCAAGGAGATCTCGGCGAACCAGCAGTTCAAGCGCATGCTGCTCAAAACCAAGTACAAGTGGAAGACCCGGTACATTGAACTAGGACGGTCCTCGCTTCGCTTTTGCAAAGAGCCGGACCGGAAAACCAAGATGATGAAGCAGTTTACGCTCTCGGCGCAGAGCTTTGTGAGCGAAGAAGGCGTCGAGTTCCTCAAACAGCGCCGGGTGTTCGCTTCCTATGCGACCGCGATTCAGCCGGACGCCAAGATGCTCAGTCGCTTCAAGAAGGAGACCCGCGAGCAGCAGTACAACAAAAACGACAACAATCCTCAGATTCAGCAGCAAAAGCCCATCAAGCTCACCTCGAGTGTCGCGGCAGCGTACCCGTTCGTGGTCGCGACTGGTCAGGCGCATCTGTATCTGGCGGCGCCGACCGAGAGCGCGCGCGCAGACTGGGTCATGGCGATCAAGATGCGCATCATCTCACTCAAGTACCGCCACAATGGCGACAAGAAAAAAGACAAGGAAGCGGATGGTTACCAGCTCCGTGGCTTTATGGAGGTGCAGATGAAGCCCGGGGGTGACTGGAAGAAGCAGTTCGTGGAACTCGACAACGACATCGTACGCGTCAAGGCCAGCGAACGGAAAATCGGCTCGAGGTTTGAGACCCGATTGCTGCCGACCTGCCACGTGGCCCCGACGCTGGTCAAGGCAAACGCGTTCGTGCTTCGCAGTCTCGGCAAGGAGATCTCTCTAGCTCCCGGGTCCATGAAGGAGGCCGAGCGCTGGATGACGACGCTCATGTGTGCGGGGAAAGCCACGAGTCTCGTGAAGTATCAGAAGTTCTTTGAAGAAGACGTGCGAGCGCTGCTGAAGCACAGCGTCGTCTACAACTTGGCCGTGCCCGCTGGCGAGCAAGTCGGGCTCGTAGTCGAGCGGTATAAGAAGCGCATTGTCGTACTGAGCCATTCGCCACCACAGGGTGAACCTGGCTCTTCGGATTCCAGAACTGGCAGCTTCACGCAGATCCTTGCTCTGAAGCGAGCGAAATCGTCTGTTGCTTCTTCGCAGATCATCCCGCACGGCAGCGTGCTGGTCGCGATCTCGCAGTTCGAGATAGTGCACGAGTCGTTCGAGAACATCTGGCACAAGCTCCGCCACAAGAAAGGCTACCAACACCCGATGACGCTCACATTCCGAGTCCCAGCCATGAAACAGGGCCTTGCAGCGGTGAGGTTCCGTATGCGGGATCCATGGGTTGGCTGTCGCTGTACGCTGCAGCACGGCAAGCTCTCCATCGCATCAGTGGACAAGAAGAGCAGTGAGACCGTCAATCATAAGATCCTAGCAGACTTGCCGATTCGTCACTGCCAAGTCGAGCTTGTAGGCGAGGAAGACTGCCCGAATGGCATCAAGATCACCGTCACGGGCACGAACTCGAGCGCACTCGTGACCACTCTGCTCCTGAACATTGCCGACGACCATGACTGCTTCCTCTGGTTTGCGCTTCTACACCTGGAAACGGCGGTCGCACAGGACGATTTCCGGTACCCGCTCTCGATCGCTGCACTCGTCAACAGCAAGGACCCGCCAAAGCGATCTTCCTCGCAGTTAGTTGGTGTTGCTGAGGATCAAAGACGGTGCTTCCAGCAATGTCCCGTGGTTGGCATGCGCGTTGAAGAGATCGAGAAGGCAGCGGTCATGAAAGATCCATTGGCGAGAATGCAAGCCAGTGGGAATGGTGGCGGTGATCCATATGGTGGAATCAACTCGGAAGCTGTGCACATTATCATTGGCAACGGAACCACAAGCGCTGCTCGACAGCTTTCCGAATCCGACGTCGCAGCCTTCTTCCAGCACTTGGACGCAATCGGCTGCGGGAAAATCACGTCAACGGGGCTCGTGCGAACCATGGAGGCGCTGACGCGACACATTGAGCAGCGGGAAGAGACCCCAGATACTATGTCAGTCGGTGCTGAGAATAGTGTTGGAGACAAACCGAAAGGTGGAGGTCGTGAGGTCTTGACAGCTTTCCACGCGGCTCTGGACGCGCTGAGTGTGTCAGCAGACAAAAAGGAGAATGGTTCGTTCTCGATCTCCATGAGTGAGTTCCTGACGCTGATGAAGAACGTCACGGACGCTGAAGTGGTCGATCTGGTGCAAAAGATGACGCGTCACGATATCCAATGCATGTGAGAAACAAGAGATCGAAACTTACATTTATTTGGTATCCCAATGACGAAATCTCAGAAGGCTCTTCAGTTTTACTGGATTGGGCTCTCTCTCTATTTAAGATTCTGCAGCTTGGATCCGATGAGCTCGCTCATGGCTTTCAGGTTGTCAAACCAGTCGCTCCAGGCGTCCAGGTCCACCGACAAGTCCGGTTCCTATGCAAGCCAATTTTCATATTAAGACAAAATCTATAGAGCCACCATAAAAAAAGAGATCGCGACAGTTACCTCCAGTGTGAACACGACATTGCCTTCTTCGAACTTGACTTCTCGGAACCCGAGCGCAAAGAGGCACTGGTGACCACCCACAAACTGCCCCAAGTCGTTATGGAAATGCGCATTGTCCCTTGGAATGTGGCGGAACGCAATGTTCTCCGGTGAATTGCAGATGTTTGTGACCACGACGTGCAGTTTCTGCAGTGACTGCCGCAGTTTGTCCTGTTGCAAACAAACAGGGTGGGTAAATATATGTTGGTGAGAATTCTTATGTCGATATTCTGGCAGCTTGCACACATCAAGGCGTACCGTGTTACCCGTGCTTTCGCGCAACATGTCGATCGCTCTCTCGAGTCCCTCCTTCCCAACGGGGAACAGCGCGAGTATGCGCTCCTTGCGCTCCTGCTCCTCCTGCGCTCTTCGCGCTTCTTCCAGGCGGGCGCGCTCTCGCTCTTCGCGTTTTTGCTTTGCGAGTGCTGCCAGAGTTGCGATCCGCTGCTGCTCTTTCTCCTGCTCGAGCGCCACGCGCTGGCGCTCTGCTTCCTCAATGCGCGCTCTCTCCTCTTCTAGCGCTTTCAGACGCGCAGCTTCGGCTTCTTGCGCCTTGAGTCGCTCTGCCTCAAGACGCTTCTCCTCTTCAAGTTGCTGCTCTTTTCGTCGTGCTGCTTGTTGCTCAATCTGCGCCACGAAGTCCGTGCTCTCAATCGCAACTTTGATCGCATCGTAGCGCTGCAGCATTTCCTGCACTTTCGCCATCATCTTTGGCCCGAAACGCGGTTCTTTCGTGATCGGGTCCACCATCGCACAGCGCGCTCGGAATTTCTCCATCAGCTCATCCGTGGCTCCATGCACAGCGTCCTGCAGCCAGTAATAGTACAGACAAAGAGCAAGAGATACAAACAGGACACATGTGTGGGATGAGAATGATATTGAAGGCATTTCGTGAGCCTGTGGGACAAGATTTAGAACTGCAGGACGCAACACTTACCAACAGAAGGCGCAACGCCTGCTCTCTCTTCTCGAATGCGTCTCCATCTTCCAGCCGAGGCTCCTGCAGCAACGCGAGCTGGGTTTCCAGCGCATCAACCTGCGTGCTCGCCTCTCGGAATTCGCTCATCTGTTGTGCTCTTTGTCAATGAGAGCTTGTTTTGTTCGTCAGCTTGTTATAAACACGTGTGCGTCGCGTAATTGTTAAATAGATTATGTGCTCCACTTGTGTCATCCATATAAGTACGATTCATCAGTCATATGGCTACATTTGGTCGGTTTCCTGGAGCTCCTTTGGTCCGCTCTCTCTCTCTCTCTCTTTCATCAACTCTATTTGCCTCGCACACGCGGCTTGGAGATGTCGAGACGCCGCATGAGCTCCGACACGGAGCTAAAGTCTCACCAGCAGCAGTCCTCAAATGGACCAGGCGCCAGTAACAACCAGCTGAGCGACAAAGTGCCCAGCGTGCTGCGCATCAAGATCATCTCGATGGGCGAGTCGGGCGTGGGCAAGAGCTGTGTGATCAAACGCTTCTGCGAAGAGAAGTTCGTAAGCAAGTATATTTCGACGATTGGCATCGATTACGGCGTGAAACCCGTCCAAGTGCAGGGCGAAGAGGTGCGCGTGAACTTCTGGGACCTCTCAGGCTTGCCCGAGTTCCTCGAAGTACGCAACGAGTTCTACAAGGACACGCAGGGCGGCATCCTCATGTTCGACGTGTCGTCGCGCAAGAGCTTTGAAGCGCTGGACGCGTGGTTGCGTGAGGCGGCCAAGTTTGGCACCGGCAAATTCCCGTGCATTCTCTGCGGCAACAAAGTGGATCGCATGCGCGTCGTATCGGAAGACGAAGCGAAGGCATACGCGGGAGCAAAAGGGTTCGAGTACTTTGAGACATCGGCGTGCACGGGTGTGAGTATTAACGATGCCTTCCACGCACTCTTCAGTATGGTGGTCACGCAAATGGCCAGGTGAGCACACAATACCAAAAAGAGAAAATGAATTGGAGACACAGAATGTGAAGATGGTCTTGTTGCTTGGTTTTAATGGCGGGATTTTCTGAGGCTTCCTCGGTTTTCTTTTCTCTCAGTAGAGGTAGATGCTGTACGCAGTGGCTACACAGAACAAACTGTCCTGTAGGGCACGGAATAAAAAGCCAGAAAAGGAGGAAGGGAGACACTTGGTCAGATTGTTATGCAGAACATGACAGATTGCAGCGACCAAGCGCGAGTGAATATTACGTTGGAGAACGTCTCGGAGGCATAGCAGTCGGTCTCCGAGTCCCAGAAGCAGCGACAGCCCATTCTGATTTGTCCAAACGGAAAAATCGCACGCGTCAGTCCAGCCTGACGATCGCAGAGGAGTGCGATCCAAAGCCATTTTCTCACTCACCTCACGCCCTCGCCGCGCTGCTCGCCGATCACAACCTGGACGACGTACTTGCAGCGATTGTAGTTGCATTCTGAGCATGAAAATCCGCATCGACAGACATTAGAAGCGTTAGCTCGTTGTATCTAGGTACGAATTGGAAAGGTTTGGCAATGCCAACCTTTGAGTTTGACTTTGACAGCGTCGGCGATCTCTTTCGTGAGCTGCGACGCGCGGTCCGACTGGTACGCCGCCTTCTCGAGCTTCTCCTGCAGCACTTCGCTGATCAACTGCTTCATCTTGGTCGTTGTGGGTCTGCAAACCACAGCATCACAAAGTACAGCAGCGCCTCAGTATCCATTAAAAAAAGTACTAGAGTAACTTTACATGCCATGACAGTGCATTCGTACTTGCTCTTGGGGTTGAATCGCAGCGACGCTGCGCCTTCGGGCTTCACGGGTGGTGCTGGCATTGTTGCTGGTCTTCTTCTCTGGTGCGAACGAACGCACGAGCTGGCGCGGCGGGGATCTATGAAAAAGCTATCGCTATCGTTGCAGCCTCTCGTGGTCACCAAGTTCACCTTCTGAAGCAGCAGTCCACTGAAGATCCTTCTTCATCTCTCCTCCGTAACAACACAGTGGACTGGTCGTGCGTGACGCGTGCGTCCTTCCAGACAATGAGGCGTTCTCCCGACTGTTCGTTCCAGGCAAACAGCCAGATCAGGATGCGCTAAAAATACTCAAGATTGCATAAACTCTGGTGTGCTATTTATATAACGCTAGTCATGGTTTCCTGAGATAACTTCAGCCTTCTCGACCATTCTCCTGCTTGATGCCGTCGTTTTTTCATTTTGAGTCATCTTCAACCATTTATCACACCACGGAGAACTCTTCGAGCGCGCGCTTGGCTTCTGCGATGTACTTCCCGTTCGCTGCTGTCGCTGGAACCCACTGGAGGTACGCGATCAGGTAGTCGCGGTTGTGCTTGAGGAACACCAGGTCGGTGGGCACCATGAAGCGCATCGCGAGTGCTGGAAATGGCGTCTGTAGCGGATAAAAGTTTGGGTTGTGGAGCCCCGACGTGCGGTTCAGCTTGTGAAACTCGCCCAGCATCATACCTGAGGCCGTGAACGCGCGCTTGAGCTTCTGCTGCACGTGGTCGACGAGTGAAAGTACGTCTTCGTCGCGCATTTTGGGAAACCCGAGCACGATCGCCTTGAAGATCGTGTTCGAGTCGTCACCAAGTGGCTCCATATTGTGCAGGAAATGGCTTTGAAGCGCCAAAACGAGCTGCTCGATGGCTTGCACTGTCAGTGTATCGGAAGATGGCGCCATCCCCATGAGCACCGAGTCTTTCTTGAGAGCCAGGGGCACGAAGGGACACACTGTGCCACGTCGTCCGAGCTCCTTGTGGGGCTTTGCGAGGAAATCCGACAGGAACGATCGCAGCTGGTCAAAATGGTTGCATGGAACCCCTGAGACTTCGTTCTGAGAAGAGGTGCAGCAGTGTGGCGAGAAGCGCTTGATCTGCTCGACTGAGAAGAGCGCCACGCCGCTGACAACGATCGGCGCTGTTGGCTCGCTGTATTTATCGCTGGAGCCATTGTTACTGCCATTGCTGCTGCTGCTGCCGGAGTAGTAGCTGTAGAGGTACGATCCCAGCCGTTCAAGCACCGCGAGCGCGCAAAGGACGAGCCCAACGCCAGGGCTTTCAGCGAGCAGCTTCAACCAGTGGAAAGCCTCGCCAGCCCACACGACGCCGAGAGTCCCTGCAATTGAGAAGAGCAATAAGAGTGTCACACGAGCCTTGGTCTTGGTTGTCAGTCTCGTTAGTCGAGCTGCTACTCCGCTGAAATTGCTTCTGTTGTCGTTGCCGTCGCTGCTGCTAATGGTGGTGATCTCATTGTTGGTGCTGGTGCAGAAATAGTAGCTGTATAAGACGGCTCCGAGTCGCTCGAGCACCGCTAACGCGAAGAGAAGGATCCCAATGCCCGGATGCTTCACCAGCACCAACAGCCAGTGAGAAGCTTCACACAGCCATTCGACACTGAGAATTCCTGCAGCGCTAGTAGCGAAGAGTAGCAGCAGGAGAAGACCGGTAGCTCTGGCCGCGCTTGTTGGTGGCGCCTCAAAGGCACTTTTCATTCTGGACTGGTGGCTCGGTGGTTGATGCCTTCGTGGGTTTTCCAAAACTGAGGATTCGTTTTCGTTTGTCTTTTCGATTCTTCTCATTCGTGGGGTGAACTGGAGCAGTTGGCTTTGACGGGTCTCTCCGTTTCTTGTCCCACACAACAGACAGACAGGAGTGAAAGACAAACACGAACATGTCTCCCATCATCGGGTCCTTTCGCATAAGAACTCTCGCTTCGAGATTCGATTTCTATCCTTTGTGGCTGAATGAACGGAAGCCTAATGGCCCCCCCAGTCATCTGATCTGCTGTCGCCCAGGACTTCGGAACCTCAGTCCCAAGAGTTCACTCGTCTTCTGCGAGGCGGACTCGGACGCTGTGGTGTCGATGCCACGAAAATGGTTTCGTCTCAAGGGATCCTCCAAGTATGACTCGCGATGTCATTTCGCTCTTGTATCGCGGATAATAAACTAAATAGCAATCTATGTTGTCGATTCTAAGAGCCAAACACATTCTTCTTCATCGTCATCTACTTTGTACCAAAACCTTATTTCTCTCCTGCTTAAATACAACACGCCTGCTTGGATTATTATTACGCCACGGTCGCGATCTCGTGCGAGAATACCTGTGTCTCAAGGAACGCGCGGTAGAACGCCTGCTCGCTCCCGGGCAACGTCCGCAGGAACGCCACGCGGTCAAAGACCACGACGTAGTCAAAGTCGTCCGAGAGCACGAAGCGGAACCCCTCGAGTCGGTCCAGGATCTGTGCAACCGTGTTCTGGAAGCAGAGTCGCACGCGGCGTTCCGGAAAGCGGCGAGACTGCGTCGCTGGACCTGAGACCGGACCGCACATCGGCACGTAGTCGCTGAAGAACACGCGCGGCTTGAGCAGCTGCTCCAGGTTCGAGTGCAGCGGCAGGCGCAGCTCTTCAGGGATCTGCGGCTGCACACTCGTGCTCAGCGTGTTCGCGTCCAAGTCGACCATCACGATGCTGTCGCAGCTGCCTTCGCGGGACAGCATCTCGAAGAGCTCTTTCTGGTAGCTCGAGTGCACGCCAAAGAGGTACGGCGTCGGGCACTGCAAACACTCGAGCATGCTTTTCGGGAGAATCGGCGCAAACACGTGGCTCCACACCAGCGGCGCGATCAAAGCTTTCAGTGTCTCGCCTACACACGTGAGCACCGAATACCGTGAGCTCAACAGCACCACTTGGCGCTCCAGCAGCATGCACGTCACCAGCGCGACCACGTTGTCAATCGATAAGCAGTTGAACAGCTCTTCCATGGAGAAGTCCACATAGTTGATCAGGCTCGGCAGTGACGACGAGAGCACGCTCGAGCTCGTCGCGATCGTCGTGAAGTCGAAAGGTGAGAGCAGATCAGACATCTGCGCATCGGCGGGCACCCAGTGAGGATCGCTAAAGTAAGACTCGTCCGTGGATCTCATCCCGAGATGCATATCATTCAGGCGTTTCTTCAGCGTATCTAAGATTGGATAGCGGCTGATCAGACATAACCCCACTGGCACGTACACTTCCAGTCCCTCAGTCTCTCGCAGCACGAGCTCCAGTGGTCCCAGTTGCGATTCGTCACTCTGGGGTACATACCGCGTCAAACATGCGCCGTAGAAAGCTTTCTCCGAATTCCCGATCGTCATGTGGAACAGCTTCGGCTCGGGGCACGTCTTCGCGCGAATGATCTCCGCGCCAGCAGGACAAAAGAACGCTTCAACATGGTCCGGAATCGCGTGGTGATGACGCATGTCCGCGTCTTTCGTTGCCAACGTATGCAGCACGTTCTTCTCGATGCGTGGGTTCGATTTATCGCTCACGCCCAGGCGGAAGCTGATCATCGAGCTAATCAGCGACTTGCTCGGAGACTCACCGCGAATCTGGCTCTGGAACAGATCGCGGAGCGTAAACTTCTTGCTTCGGATGCGCTGCGGCTGGTGTGACGGCACGTTCATGCAGTGAAAGAGCTCTTGGAGGGTCGTCATGCTCGAGTCCGACGAACTGCTGTTGCTGCCCATCCGTGTTGACTCTTCTGGCGAGTCGACAACAAGTCGACTGCTTGATCCCGACGGACTCAGCAAGCGGCTCTGGTAGCACGACACAAGCGATTTGAACGAGTCGCTGCTCATAAACCGCACAAAGTGGTTCACTTTCAAGTTGTACTCAATCACCGACGAGATACGCTGCACTGTTCGGAGCATCACCTCGGCGTCTGCCAGCGAAAAACTCCCGGCATCCATGCAGCACGCCACCCGTCGCTCGTAATCTTCCAGCAGCTCGCGCTCTGCCTCGCCAACAAACGTCACAAACGCGCTTGCGTCCACTTCCAGATACTTGGAGGAGATGCGACCTCCAACACTCAGAATCTGCTCGATAAGCTCGCCAGGCTGCTGCTGGAGGCTCTCCAGCTGCTTCTCATCCTCGTCAGGATCCTCTTCGTCGTCATCCAAGTTGTCTTGACTGATATCTGCTCTCGCTGCGTCGATAAACCCCTGCAGCAACGGGATCAGGTGATACCGGAAGTCCATCCAGAGACTCAACTGCTCGTGCGTGCGTTCCTTGAAGAGAAACACCCAAAAGATGCTGCAGAGCCGTCGGTTGCCCAGAACGCGCTCGATTGTCAGGTACGAGGTTGACTTGGTCACGGATGGCGGGCCACCCCCTGTTGCCTTCAGCGTCGCGTCATAGTCGGATGCTTCTGATGTCGTAGACGGCGAATTCTGTTCCTGTTCACTGGCTGCTGCTGCTTCATCTGCCACGAGCGCGTACGTGAGCCGCGCATTGCGCAGCAACTCGGTGCACTCTTTGGTGTGGGAAAACTGCTCAAAGCTCGGCTGCAACGCTTTCTTCACCGCGATCTCAGCGTCGTAGAACAGATCCACTTTCGACGACAAGCCCGAGCACATCATGAGGTCGTTGCGCAGAAAGCTGCCGAAGCTCCAGACCGACTTGTTCAAGATCTTGAGATTCTCGGACGCGATGTCGAGGAACGAGTCCTTGCTCATAAATTTGGTGATGATCTTGCTCGCGTAGATCTGGCGGTAGTTGTGTCGGCTCTGGGTCGCGGCAGCGTCATCCTCGTCGTCATCTGCGTAGCCCACGTACGAATCTCTCACGTTGTTCGCCGAGTTGTCTGCGCTGTTAAACTGCTGCTGGGAACTTTCGTTCGCGCCGAGCAGCTTCTTGAATTCATCCACGCTCACCCTGTAAACACCATACCATAAACAAGTCAGCAACGCATACACACACTACACATAGATAGCGTGGCGTCTTGAACGTACAAAAAGAGCAGACGTGCGAAGCCTTTCTTGTCGTGCGTCGAGAGGTACTGGAGGAAGACCGAGTGCATGTGCGCGTCCCGCACGACGTCTTCAAGTGCAAGCTGCGGCTGATACTGCTGTTGCGGATCGATCTGCTGGGACGGCAGCACGACCGCCACGGGCACGGGCGAGAGCAGCGGTAACTGCTGACTGGCAGAGCTCACGGTCGTCACAGCAGGCATGGCTCTTTGCTCTTGGATGACTTGTGTGGAGAGATGTATGTAGAGGAGGTGTGGAGACGGCCCGTCGAGCAGGACAGGACAGGGCAGGCAGACACACGGGAGGACGGACAAATGTCTGCGGGCGTACAGATGCACGCAAGACTCGGACTCGTAAGAGGGAAGATGAACGGGGACGCACGCGCGCGGGACGGACGTTCTCGCTCGCTTTTTTAGCTTGGCTTCTTCCGCGCTGCTGCTGCCTGCTTATTCTTTTCCGACTGTGTTCGAATATGCGATGCGGACCGCGCAGGGTTCGTGGTACTTCATAGCGCTACTTTTGTGGACCTGACTGAGAGGAAGAGGAGCACCTGCTCAGTCAGTTTTGTATGTAACACACAGAAAACTGGATTGACTCGGACAGTGTAGAAAGTGTGGACCACACAGCGGCACAGTATGCGACAGAAACGGGGCGAAAGACGGAACTGGAACGCCGAATCAGAAAAGCAGCTGGCAATTTGCCATGCAAAAATGCAAATGGCTGGATCAATTCGACGAGACGACGACGCGACGCGGACGATATCTTCGTCTTGGGCGCGCCCAAAGGCTCCTGAATATAGAATCGTACTCGTCCACGGTCTCGCCACCGTCGTGTATATCCACCACGTCGTGGTTGCAAGTGACGCCTCGGATGC
>JALBZD010000407.1:0-29045 GCA_038050675.1 Globisporangium cylindrosporum | reverse complement strand
GCCGCTTCCCTCCTGCGGGCTCCAAGGGCAGCAGCTTCCGCGGCGCCGGCTCCAAGCGCAGCAGTGAGCTCCGCGAGGCTGGCTCCACCCAGGGCAGCCACGCGCGTCCGAGCGGCTCGCGCGGCGGTCACATGCCTCCCGCGGGTTCCAAGGGCGGCCGCTTCCCTCACACCGGCGGCTCGGGCTCGCACGGCGCGTTCAAGCCAGCGAGCAGTGGCGGCGCTCCTCGTCACGGAAAGAAGGCGAGCTCGGGCTCCCAGGCGAACTAAGCTCGCAAGCAGCAAGTGCTGTAGCAACGACTGCTGGTTAGATGTGGTTTGAATACGACTGGATGCGTTTAAGGATAGCCGTAACAGAGCATGAATGAAAAAATGCCCACTTTGTATGTGATTACTTGTATCCACTGTACCTGATGAGGTCTTGATACTTCGTAGAACTTCATGGACAAACAGTGTGCTATTATCAGGATCGAACGGCCGGTATCTGTTTCAAACACGGAAGTGATCAGCGCGTGGACTTTCTCGAGTGGCATGTCCATCGCGGACGGCAGCGCTCTCAGTTTCTCCAGTGAATGCGTCTTCACACCACGGATGTAGACCTGGTTCGTGACCCAGAACGACTCGGAATCAGCAAACGAATCGCGCTCGGCCTTGCTGAGAACACCGTGAACTCAAGCAAACTTGTTTTGACGCGCTCAGGATTGTTTTGTCGCCAAGCAAGCCAACCAACTGGTGCACACCCTACGCTCGTGTCGCTCGCTACATTAGTTCTGTGGTTATATGTACACCAGCACTGTTAGAACACATTAGGATGTCGTGTACTATCGTAGTCCAACTTGAACAGAGTACTGAATGATGAGTTGCCTCGCTTGTCGATTTCTAAAAATAGAATGTAGACATTTAAATTTCTCAGAGTTTCTATCGCTTTTCAAACTTATATCTGAAAATGGCATCAATTATCAGATACACCTTCTGTGAGAGTGACATGCAACCTCATTTACTGCACTATCAGTCATCATTCAGCGTGTCCGTCGCCACAAAACCAATTGGAAACTGGACGGGGTCAACAGCAAAAGCAGCATGGAGCTCTTTGTCCGCGTCGCGCGGCGCCAGGTGGCCACGCGCGCGCTCTCCAGAGCCTCGCACGTCTGTCCCCCCCTCGCATCGACTTGTGTGCCACCAGCTACATCGTTGCAGCTCCTGCAGACGCGAGGATTTGCCGCGCACAGTGCTCCGACTGGGAACCAGCTGCAACCTCATGCCCATGCGAATGATACCAGAGACAGCGAGCGGTTCGTGCAACAACGATATGGGGATTCTGACGACAGCGCAGCAGTAATGGCGATGACGGCTGCACTGAACGGAGACCAAGTTGACAGTAGTGTCGACACGCTCAAGAACACGATCATGGTCCCTACGAGCTCGTTCTACAAGGCGTACGCTTCGTACAAGGAGCTCCACAAACAGAGCGTCCGTTTGCGTGAGAAGCACTACCTGTCGCTGGTGTACAAGGCCTGTCGTGAGGGTCGATACGCTGACGTGAAGGAGGTGTTTGACGCGTTCACACAGGCGGAAGCGAATGGCGAAGTGGTCCTACCGCCTCGCGCGGACCGCACGTGGAACTACCTGAGCTTTGAGCGGCTGCAGATGCACCGCTTCGTGCTCTGGTCCATGCTGGACGCCAAGAAGTACCGCCAGATGAACGCGTTCTTCCGGCAACACGTTCACGGCCGCCCGAACAAGTGGAGTCTCTTCGAGTCAGACCCGCTCAACTTTCTACTGCGCGCCGAGTGCACGGGCCGCTTCGCCGACGAGCAGGACCTCGAGTGGAAGCTGCGCGTGGACAAGATCCTCGCCAAGATGGAGATGTGGCGCTTCAACGCGAGCTACTCGAGCTCGCATGCGCTCTTCCGGTTCCTCCTGTACCATCCGGAGGTGTTCATCGCCCAGGAACTCGCGAGAGACGATCGCAGTGGCGGCAGCAACGCTACGGCAACGACCCCCAAGTCCACGAATGTGAATCACTGTAGTCTCACGCTCGGCGACGTGTTCGTCCGGTACTTTAACCGTTACACGAAGGCGCTGCGTCGCGACCCCAAGAGGATATCGATCGCGGTGAGCGCGGCCGCCGCCGCCGGTCAACACGACGTTGTGAAGGCGATCCTGAAGGATGCCGAGCAGCACACGATCCGCATCGATGCCGTGTCATTCGCGCACGCGGTCGAGTGCGCTGAGAGCGAAGAGAAGCGCATGGAGATCGTCGAGCTGTACGTAAAGGCGAAGGAGCGCAACGCGATCTACACGACGCAGGACGAGCCGGCGAGCATTAGCAACTACCTGCTGCTCTACGCGATCTTCGACGGCAACTTCCGCCACATGATGGAGCTGCTGCACGAGATGCAGCTCTACAACAACGCGGCGAGCAACAAGACGGTCGAGGAGCTCTTCCAGAGTATCGCCAAGTACCGCGCGCAGATCCGCCTCGAAGACCCGGAGAACGCTGCGAAATTGAAGGAGTGCCCGACGATCGAAGAGCTGGTCAACGATTTCCCGAACGTCATCCCGCGCAACGTGCACACGATCACGCAGGGTATTCTCCAGAGTCTGCGCAGTGGCGACTTGCTGGTCGCGCTGCGCCTCGTGCGGGCGACGGTGCGCACGACGGACATTGTGCTGCGCCGTGAGATCTACGCGCAGCTCGTGTACCCGATGCTTGCGCGCGGCAGTGCGCAGTACGACGAACTGGAACTTGTGGAGCTCGAGCGCTTCTACGACACACAGCATCCGCGCGAGCGCGTGTACCTGAACGCCCAGGTGCTGAATCTGTGCGAGTCGAACGAGGACTTTGTCGCGACGCTCGCGTGTCTGGATCGCTGGCAGCTGCAGCGCCACGCGCCGCTGAGTCGACGCGCGCTACAGCGCGTGTTCGACATCGTGTCCAAGCAACTGCAGCAGCTTCGCCAGGAGGACGCGATGCAGCAGGAGGGGGCGTTGCTCGTGGAGGGTATGAAGCTCTCGTACCTCGCGTTCCTGAAGCGGTACTTTGATATCATCCCTCTCGACGCCTGGACGTTTGGCAACGCGATCATTCGCTCGGGCACCAGTGGACTGCACTCGGACCTGGTGCTGTTGCTGCACCAGGCGCACGATCTGGGACTCCTGCTGGAGAAAGCGGCGTACAAGATCGCGTTCCAGGTGTTTGAAGAGATGGGGAAATCCGACGAGATCCGGAATTGTGTGGCGTACCTGAAGGCAAATGGTGGTGGCGGGGATGGTGCCTGGGAGAAGTTGGTGGAGAAATACCCAGGTGTGCAGGAGATTGTGGATCGAGCCTCCGTCTCGGATACGTAGAAGGAGAGTGAATGGCTGGCTGATCGTCTGATAGGATGCTTGGTGAGAGAGAGAGAGATAACACATAGAGAGATAATGGAAGCGCGAACTGAATTGGTGCATGCATCATGGACAAACAAAAGCTGAGGGCTGAGGTTCTGTTCTTATGGTTGGCGCGAAATTGGTGGAACCAAAACGATTTCTCTTTTGACTGCACTTTTGTAATTGAGCAGGACAATTTGTGAATAGGTTCGATGATCTCCTAAAATGATGCAATGAAATTTCCTATTTATAAAGGTAAAAGAACCCATGCGCACTTTGGCGTGTCAAAATCGATCCGGCTCTCTTTGCTGAATGGGCGAACTTAACCAGAGTGATGGTCACTTGTATCCATTCCAAGTTGAAGTGAGAAAGTGCGTTCTCATTGCGAGACGATGGTCTCTCTTTCATTCATCACGTTGTGCTCACTTCCCGATCTCCTCTCAAGCGCACAAGTGCATCGCAAGCCTTCGCCGTCTCTTAGCCTGCCCTCTTCGCGCGTCTTCTTCCTCCACAGATCCAGTTCACGCCCCCCCTTCTACGACGTCCAAGATGCACGCGCCAATGCCAATGCCCCCGCCGCCGATGCCACGCTGGCCACCACTCCCGGTAGGCGCGCCTCCTCCATTGCGCATGCTCATCAGGAGCTACGCTCCATTCCCTCCGTTGCCACACGTCAAGACAGCAGCGGTGCAGCCTGTGAACAGCAGTCACCACTTCAATCGCGTGTGGGGGAATGGAGGACAGCAGACGGCTGCAAAGCGCGCTCCAATGTTGCCGTACGCGAATGCACCAAGACCGAGCGGCTTCCAGTATCAGAGCCCAACGTACCACCAGCGTGCAGTTCAGCGGCAGCTCTGGGACAGCCAAAGTGCACAAAGAGAGGCAACCAAAGGCGAGCTTGGGTGTGAGCGGGAGAGTGAAATTCGACACCCTTGCGCGGTGAAGACAGCAAGCGGGTCGGTCGCGAAACGCCACAATCACCGTCTATCAATACCAACTCGCACTCAAACAGCAGCCACAACTCAGCGCAAAGGCCCCAGCACATCCGGGAAAGCTCCAGGTACAGCAGGAGAGTCAATTTGGACCATCTCACCGCAGGAGTTGTCGGAGATGATGCAGAGAGTAGTGCACACCAAACGTGCGACGAGAAAGCTTCAGTTCCAGACAGCCAAAGCGTCAAGAAGCGAAGCGAAAGTCAGGACCTGGCACCACGTCGACGACCCTCGGCAGCTTAAAGCGAAGACCTGGCGCTACATCGATGATTTCGCGCCTCCATCACCAGAAGACGCCACGAGCGACGAGTCCTCTGTCGGAGACGACATCAATGACCCAGAAGAAGACTCCCAAGCGCCATTCTGCAGATTCTATGCATTGCCGTACATGCTCCCGTCCAGCCCATGCTCAAGGTAAGGCTTGCATTATACATTGCCCTTACATATCAGCCAGCAAGTGGGAGAGCCAAGCTGACTTTAGCAAACGATTGTGACGACCTGTTCTTTACCAGAGCTACTGACATTGAGGAGCTCTGGGATTCCGGTATTGGCACCAACAGCAGCATCAAGACGTCAGCCCCGCCAGCTGTGCAAACTGTGGACACCCTGAATTACCGCACGCTCTTCGCGTTATCTGTGGACACGCCGAGCTTCCGCCCACAGCAGCAGCAGCCGTGTACGGCTGCTTCGTCCTCCACAAGTAAAGATCGTGATGACGCCGATCTCCAGCTGGTACGATCCAAATGGCTTCTGATGTATCATGCAGCTGCTCTGATTGACAATACGATGGCGATGTCGATTGCTAACTCATTCACTCTCTATTTTGCTGTGCGGCTGAGCAGAAGAAAAGTGCTGCTCCACACATGGACTGGTGGCCGGTGAGATGAGATGAGACTTCAGCTGCCTGCTTGCCATCGCAAAGTACGCACTATCAGAAGACCCTGACGACCTTTCTTTCTCTCTCTCTCTTGTATTCGGATGCACGCAGGGCGATTGGAAATGCAGAAAGTGTGGTAAGCTGCTTGTTGGTCATCCGCATTCTCTCTTAGAGATCTAGGACTAATGCTGGTATGTTGATGTTTCATGCAGGCAATCATGTAATGTTGGCACTTGGGAGCTTTGTCTTGTATACCTTGTGTTGCTGTTTGATTGTACTGAAACCTATCGACGCATCACCCCTTGTGTGTCGCCGAATGCCCGACCACCTCAGAACTTTTCCTATCGGTGCGTTATTGCTTCTCCTGATGAGAGAGGGAGCCCAATCGAGCGTGACGGTTGGTTGCCTTTCATAGCGTCTTCTGACAAACTGGTGGCAACGATGACTGTGTATAGGGAGCTCTGTAAGCGCTGCAGAGTGGGTCGATTTGAAGATGCAGGCTACGTCTTTTCCGGACAGCCTTCGATGTGATCGAAGGGGTGGATGTGGAGAGTTGGTCATCACCAGAAGATCCAAGCTCCAGAACAGACAAGGATGAGTCTCTCGTGTCCAGTCGATTGGTCTCGCCAACAGCAGACAAGGCGCATCGAACGTCTCTTTCTCTGTCCAGATCCATTCGTTCATTCTGAGTCAGACAGGCAGATCGACCGAGAGATTGATTGACATGTCACTCGCTGTCGTGTTGAAGCGTCCAGAAGCACTTGCGTACTTGTGTGTCTTTCGCCATCTCGTCGTTAGATCAAATGAAAGCACCAGTGCAATGATGATAAACAGTCAGCTTTGTTTTCTCTGTTTGACGTATGTACGTATCTCTCTCTCTCTCTGGTGTGGCGCTACGTCTCCTCGTCATCATTGCCCAGCGGCGGACAGTGCTGCTTCACGAGCTGTTCCAACTGTGGCGCGTTCGCTCCATTGAGCTCCGCGATTTGCTTTCGCTCCTGTTAAATACAACACCACAACGAGCACATTCGAGGTCAAGAGTTCAAGTTCAATTCGTCCGTCAGCCAGCACTCCCGCATGTATAGCCAGTCCTTCTCTGTCAAACGACCCGCAATCACGCTAACGAGGCGATAGATGGCCTACCCGGATGAGCACGAAGCGCGGCTTACAGCTCCCGTTGTCCTCGATGCCTTCGAGCCCCAGCGTCACGTTGAGCTGTCACCACCATTGCACATCCGCATGCAGAAACACACAAAATGCAACACTCATCCGGTCAGGATCAGAAGAAGTGGACGGATCAGATATCCATCCGCTGGAACACTCTCCACTCACGCTCGCGAAAGCGATGCGCTTCTCCGACTGGTCGATGTCCACCGCCAGGCGCTTGTAGGTCGGCTCCATAATCTTGCACGGCCCGCACCAGTCCTTGTGCACGTCCACGACTGCCGAGTGCAAATGCAATCCAATATCCAATACAAATCCCAATGGATGAGCGTTAGCTACGCAAGAATCTCACAATAGAAGACAGCAGTAGGATCCTTGCGCATCATCCATCTCAACCTAGCAGCTTCTTGTCGGACGCCTCCCGCAGCAGCCCCCAGTGCTCCGCGTCCTTCACTTTCGCCACAAGTTCCATGTTTCTTGTCTCTACGTCCTTCTTTATATCGTCCTCGCCTTTGATTTCGGAGGAGCGAGTGCTCTTTCGAAATGAAGCCACGCGATGGCATGAACCGGCGCGGCTCTTCCGAGCACTGTCTATTAGCAACGCTCGCTTGAATCCTCTAGGGAACCTTGAGCATCCTGATGAAACGAGCGTAAATATTTCAATACAGTAGTCTGACAGCAAACACATCAGAAAGGATGATGGATAGAAGAGGATGAACTGGTTGGTGATGGAAAAGTGAAGTGTCTATTTACACGTTTGCAGTGAAATAAGCACTATCTACTGACCTGGTTGCCAGTGGGGTGTGTCGACTAATCTCTAACTAAATATGATAATAAATGGTTTCTTCGATGGACGCCGCGCGCTCCAGTGGATGATGTTTTTTTCTCCCTTCCAATGGGGAAAAAACTGGACGCGGGGGGGGTCTTCGTCGTCTTCACGCTCGGCTGCTTTGGTCCGAAGGCGTGTGAGCTTCTGGGCGAGTCTTGTGGCTGTCTTCAAGACGCGAGTGCTCTCGACTGGGCTCGTGTGTGTGTCTTGGTACGCTGGGCGGCATACAAATATGTACAGCATCTACGAGCTGGCACTGGTGGTGTTTCTGAGGGTTTCTAGGTCTCTCGTGAAGAGTCGAACGGATGGAGCTCTCGATGACGAGACGGCGAATGCAAAAACGGCACTTGACTCGGTCTGTTTGTGGTGGCTTGTGAGTGGGGATTCTCGTCCTTCAGCTTAGAGCGAGCGTGAGTGGCTCGGACGGTTGTATTCGACGCAGCCGTAGAAGCTCTTGAGCAGCTTGGTCATCTTGCAGCGCTCCTTCTCGCAGCGGTTCATGACGATCGGCGGACACTTGTTGAGCGCCTCCTCGAGCTCGAGCAGGAACGCGTTGAGGAAGAGCACGCGCTCGCGCACAACGCCCTTGGAGTTCTTGCCGAGGAAGCGGCCCTGCATGACCGGGAACTCAGTCGCGTTGAACACCGGCTCAAGGAAGTGCGCGAGCAGGCAGTTCTTCTCGCCACCACAGCAGTACGTCTGGTCCTGGAAGTGGCGGCGCGCCAGGCGCTGCAGCTGCAGGAACGCCGAGAAGCGGCGGTAGACGATCTCGCCCTCGTCGTACGCATCGGTCTGCACGCGGATCGCGTAGTCCGTGTGGCCGTCCTCCTTGCGCGTGTCCACCACGGACGTGTGCACCGAGTTGAGCGCGATCGTGGCAGGCAACATCGTGAGTAGGGCTGATTGACTGAACTGAGCTGAGGAGTGCGTGGCAAATTGGGGAATGAGAGAGTGGGTCGACTGGGAGTTGGCTGAGTGGACGGATAAAATCGATCCACCCACAGCCCAGCCACCACCACATACAGGGACGGCGCGCTGTCAGGACCGCGAACGCACGCGCTCACACATCCCAAATTGGCAGCGCCAGGCAGGCAGGACGGACGGAGATGGATGCAGAGGGGGGACCACTACGCTGGCGTCAGAGGTGCCGCCCGTCTTTGTCAAGCATTGATTAGGTCAGATGTACAGTGCGAGTCAGACGTGTTGGCGTGCTGAAGATTTTTTTGGGATATAAAGTCTGCAGAGGTGGCTCAGTGATACATGGTGTGTGGAAAACAATAAGTTCGCAGGCAATGGGTGGAGCGAAAGTATGTATTTGGAGAGGCTTTGAGACGCGAAAGCGGAGTGTGTGTAAGTGAGGGATTTGCTAATGTCCACCACACCAGACAGTCTCACGTAACAACAAAGAAGACCATAGTGAAATCAAGATAAAGAATAGTTGTACATTTTCAAGACTGGAAGACTGGAAGTAAGACTGTGGCACCCACACTTCACGCTCTCCGATCCTTTTCTCTCCAGGTCTTTTCCTCTATCCTATTATTTATTTATTTATTCCATTGATTCGCAAGCTTGGCCAGAAAACTAAAGTTCAACCTACACTTTCCAGCTCTAACACGGCTGGCCAGCTTATTTTTGTATCTCCTTTTCCTACTTCTTCATGCTCTCACTCGCTTTCTTTCCGAGCATTTCTGGATGCACGCTGATCTCGTCCCATTTCAAACGCTGTTTATGGTCCAAAGCGCCAACCTTCAAAACAGCACTTGCTGCGGAAAAGAAATGCTGCCACCTCTACTGAAAAGAGATCGCGCGGTAATGCTGCGTTTTGTGGCTGCGGAGCTGCAGGATTTTTCTTCATCGCCATGATCCTTTTCTTCTGCTTTTTCGCTCGTTTCGTTCGACTGAAGATGGAGCCAAATCCTGTCAAGACGCGCCGCTTCAGGCTGATGAGTCGGCGTCTTTTGATTCATGATTCGAGGGTGGCTGTAGATGTGTGCCTTTGAATTCTTCTGTGGTATGATCTATGAACCCAGCTGAAATGGTAAACCACCCCTTGCCATCAATCATCTCTTACCCATGGATGTTAGAATTTAGAATGGAAAAAAATGGGGTGTAGGACATGGATAATGGGCAAAAAGCCCGAGGCTGTTGACGGATTTGTCCGGCGCCGCTCTTTTCCATGGGCTTGCTCATTGGCAAACCAGGTCTGCGCGTTGTGTTGCGTTGGAAGAAAGCAACGGTGGTTTAATCCAGGAAAACAGATATATTCGCATGTAAAAGCTTCGATAATTTACATATGAGAGTTAGTATGATCTGGTAAAGATCGTGCTCAACAGCACCTCCAGGAGATATTTCCAACCTGACTTGCAAGATAGATGAAGGAGGGGGGCAACGAAGCCATGTCTCGTTATCTCGCATTCGCCTGCTGCTCTCACATCCAGCTGGCTGCGAAAACTTGGGCACTGTGATGTGAAATTCACCAGCTGGACCAGTTGTTACAGTGTTAGAAATGCCTAAAAATTAGGAATTCGCCAGCTGGAGACTTGTAAGAAATGTGTGGAATTTTGGTCCAACCATTACAGTCGCGAAATTGTTCTTGCTGTCGGTAAAGCAACATTTTCTCAAGTTGCAGTTCTTGCCCTGAACCACAAGCTCATTACAGAGCGCGCGCTAGCTGGGAAACCCAGTATGTGGCTAGCTATCGCTATGTGGCAATACAAAGGTGAGAATTCCAGCGCGTCCTAAATCCCCAATCCGATGAGAAGATGGACTCACAAAACCAGCATTTTCGCGCTGAGAAAAGTTGAAATTCTCCCATCTGTTCATTACAAAGATGTGGTTGTTTATCAGTTGTGTAAGCAAAAAAGCGATATGCCAACTTTTAGGATCCGAGGAACAGCTGAAATTTCAGTTCGCTCACGGGAATCAACACCAAGAGCCACCTGGTGCGCACTGCAGTAACAATGGCTTGACGCCCCCAAACGACGCCATAATGTCGCTTGTAAGTTTACATCTGGCGGCGTGTTTTCATTTCAGCTCTTGTCGCTCGCATGCGCAAGTTCACAAAGCGAGTGCGCAAGTGTGCAGGCAGTTGTGCGGAATGTGTATTGTCACCAAGGCGAAAATGTTAAAACGGTCCGGCGTTTCAATTTTTACCTCCCGCTCAGCGAGGATCTTGCGTTTCAGGTCATCATCATCCTCAAAAACCGTTTGCGGTTGACGGCGGTGCCGACTTGAGCGACCAGGGAGGAAGGCTCTTGGCGGTAGACTCGTCTGGCGTGCCAAATGAACCATTCGCGTGCGTGCCTCTCAGTGGGAATACAGTACTCGCTGCCACGAGAGTTTGCAGCCTTGTTGACTTGCTGCATTTTTACTTGCGTACTTGCTTGGTTGCTTGCTTGTTTGAGCAACACGTGCTATTGGTTGCACTGAAAACGTGAGACAGACTTCTCCTTTGCACGACAAGGATTGTCGGCTGGGATGGAAGCGTACTTGTGTGTGTGTTTATCCGCACGAGATCTATAAATCCACTGGCGTGGGTGAAAGAGAGAGAGAGAGAGAGAGAGAGCGTGGCAACAGCTTCGTACAGTCCAACTCTACATGTCACCTCTTGTTATCATTCCCAGATGGGCTCAATCAAAACAAGCATGCATACGACGCTTCCAAATACGCTTTGTTCTTTAAACTGACTGACTGACTGACTGGTAGTGTGTCTTCACTCATTCACAAAACAGCGAATGGTCTACGGGAAGACAAGAATGAGACAACAAGCACCTCAAACGCTCAAGAAACCTTGAAGCAAATTGTACTTGGGCGCTTAGAGGCAAGACAAGGAGTGAATGTATCTTTCGCGCCAGTCCAACCATTAGTTTGAAGCAGCAGTTCCCGCAGAATGCGGCGCACTTCATAGATAGCATTGTTGTTGACGTGTGCATACATTGGAATTGGAAAATCAGAACATCTCGGTACTGGGTGCTTGGTGATTCCAAGCCGCTCACCACCGCCAGTCAGTCAGTCAGCCACCCAGTCCTCACCTTCTTCGCGGAAGAGGATCAGAAGCGGCGAACGGCATGAAAGGCTCGCCAGTTGGGTCGGACGCGCGACCATTGGACTCGTCACGCTCGCGTACGAGTCGCCGAGAGCCAACCAATCACCATTGATCAGAAAAGGCTTATTGAACGACCACTGTACGTGTGTCATGATGAGAAATCAAGCAAACTTGTCCAGTGTCCAATGCGTGTGTCTGCTTGCTTGCTCGTGTGGTTTGTTGTTTGGACGAGTGTGACTTGTGTGGTTTGGCTGTCGTGGCATTGCTGCGCGAGCGAGTCCTGTGACAGAGCGGTGGCGTCAGTCGGCGAGTCGGCGAGTCGGAGCAGAGACCGGCGAATCAATCAGGAAGGGACACTTGATGGGGGCAGACGAGCCACCCAACAAACGCTTTGGGATCTGACCATCACTCTCGAATACATTCAGCATGCGGAGTTGACGTTTCAGCCCAAAAGTTCAGATCCCTTTTATCTCAAGGCGGTTTCCCCGTTAATACTTTAATTAAGTCAAGAAGAGAGCCTTCATACATTATAAAAGGGTAGTCTTCTATCAAATTCAAAAACCAAGTCAGATAGGGAAACCACATTAAACTGATGCTGGAAACAATGTGCACCTTATTTTGATACTCCTGTCCAGTTTCAGACGTAACCTGACAATGTGGCCGCTGCAGGTATTAAGTTCGTCAAACGAAAACGCAAAGTACGCGCTGCATCCGCTTAACTCCGAATTGGTTTTCATCCTTCCCATTTTGCCCAATTCCGCAACACACACTGGACTTGCCGAATGGAATGCAGGTGCAGAGCGCGCTTCGACAATCCACCTCTCTGTATGGATGAGGACGCCAGAGTCAACCAAAGAATGCGACGCACGTCGAAGACTGTTCCCAAGACGCAGTTGCTGCGACGATGCTGATGCTGATACCGAAGAGGAGCTCGCGGACGACTCCAAGTGGCTTTCCGCACAGTACAGTATACCAAAGTCAAACCGTGTCCGGCTCGCTCGCTGTCTGTGCATACAGACTGCGGTACATGTAGTCGCGAAGGTGATCAAGCCAGAAGATGAGAAAGAATGCAAATGGGTACGCCCGGTCGTCGTCTTTCTCTCGCTCGCGCTCTCGCTCTTTGTCTTGTCCGCTTGGTGACTGCATTAATTGTGTGCACAGGTGCTCTCGTCAATCGCAGATCAACTGAGTATCATCGCACGGCTCTTCAAGCGCAAACTGGTCGATCAAGCTGGCTTTCCGTGTTGAAGCTCGCCGCTCTGCCAGATGGATGGGTTCGCACAGTTGCCCGTCCATCTCGACGCGACTGACTCGTGTTTGCGTTCGCTTGTTGGGCTCGCGGTCAACATGGATACAAAAGTGTCAAGTCGCGTACCGTAGAAGCCCGACAAGTGGAAGGTTCAAGTGAGAGTCGGGGCGGGAGGCTGAATGGATTAAAAAGCTTGGATGGCTACACCCAGCAGTGCTGTCAGCGAGTCTTTACACTTCCGTCATGGCAGTAGTCCTGAGCTGCTCTGCCGACGCTTTACCGACTAGAGGAAGAAGATCCTGGGCCGTTGTGCACCCAAGTGAATGCGTTCCAAGTTGAAGCCGTGCGCTCGAGAAATTTGGGAAGCACAGTCGCGCGTCTTTCGTGCTGCAGTTCAGTTTGCGATGCTGACAGCGCAAGTCTTTTACGGGGAAGAAGCGCGTGCTGCAGACTAGAACGTGCATTGGCGTGGCTTAAGCATGCGATTCGACACGTCCAAAAGATGCGAGAGTGACGTACCAGCGAACAACACGAGGGCTTCATGAATACAAAAGCAGCAGTAGCAGATGTCGCTCAAGCGTGTTGCTCCCGTGACGCAGACGTCGGCGCTTTGTGTGGCCAAGTCGTGCTGAGCGCTGCATGTGCAGTTTGAGCGTGGCGCCATCAACCGTCTCACCGTAGTTGATTGATGATATGAGGAAGACCCTGAAGTCTCTGCTGGTTGAAGACGCATCTCCTTCGGCCGTTTATGTGTGCGTCCAATTCCTCACGAGCGCTCACCTGCACCACGAGCAACCGATGTGCAAGAGAGTGAGTGCGCTGGCAACCAAGTTATGCGCTCGTGTGAACCCTCCCATCTGGACGGCAGACAACGTGAGGGCGGTGAGCCGTGATTCCTCAAACAGCGACGACTGTAGCGCTATGTAGCACGTCTCCCTCGCTCATCCATAGTTAGCGCTCGCGTGGAGGTCGCACGTCAGCAACATCCGCAGAGAAAAGTGCCGAGAGAGATGTTGTTCCCGCCTTCAAGACAATCCGGCCTCGGTTGCAAAATGTCTTTTAGTAATTGATGCGGCAGATAGTCAGCAGCAAGATGGTGCCGTCGCGCTTTGCTGGGCCATGTGAACAAGCAGCCTAAAGACTGTCGATTTGTCGTACACGGATCGTGAAAATCTGCGTGAGTGCTGATTTGGTGTGTCTCAATGGATGCAGTCAAGAACCACGCGCTGCGAGTTTGCGTGCTGAGATCGAGACGAGCTGAATATCATGGTTAATGTTGTGAAATGATCGGGCAGTGGTGAACGATGAATAAAAGATAACCTGTTGTCTTCCGACCTCGAGTACACATGTCTACAAAGCAACAACCATACGCGTCACTACTATCGAAGGCTATCAAAGAGTGAATCGAGAGGGTGTTGCTTGGCTCGTCAGCAACATCAACGCGCTACCATGACACCAGCTCTCACACAATACATATCTGATTCTCTTGGCTGCTGGCTGCTGCCGAGACTACCGTCCCAAATCGATCAGTTCGCTGGTTCAGTGGGAGCTCGTCGTGCTCTGCAATGACCCTGAAGAGCCCTCCCACGTCGCCCGACGAGTACAAAGTGACCTTGTTCTCCCTATTCACGATACGATCACGAATTCCACCGAACAAACTGTTGCTAGTGGAGATGCTACCACCTGCTCCGTCGACGAGATACTTGACGACTTTGCTTTGAAGCACTGGGCTGAGGTCCTCGAGCTGTTTGGCCTCGATCACGTTTACCTGAGAGCTGGAAGTCCCAGGGGAAGTAGTACTTGGGCTGACAGTCTTAGGGTCACTTTGGAAACTCGATTCACTTGGACTGGGGGGTCCCGTTTCGGCTTGTCGCGCTTGGTGGAGGTACTAGTGTGCTCGCCACGGACTTCGTCGCAGCGGGCGTGTTTCTCGACACTGTTGGCTTTAAACTTGAAGGTCCGTCATCAGATCTTGAATTGTGTGGACTCTTCCACGTTACCTTGACCACGTGACGCTCAATGAAGTCAACGAGCGACGAGATGCGTGTGTAGAACCCAGGTACACCTGCTATTCCACACTCGTACCCAGCACCCACGATGCCGATCAGATTGTCGTTGTCCGCGCTACCATCGAATGAGAGCGGACTGCCGGAATCGCCCTGACACGCGTCGACATTCGGCTCCTCTCCCGCACAGAGCACACTCGCGTCTATATCCGGGAATCTGCCTGCGCATGTTTTCCTCGACCCCAAACTGGGAGTGAGATCTGCTTCACGTAATTGGAGCACGTGGTGTCACCGCTTGATGCCGTCGAGTAGGCAAAGACTTTCGTCAGTGGATTCCCTATGAAATCAGTGGAGTTGTCGAGCGTGATGGGTCGAGTGATTGGAGAGGACTGGATCTGGAGGATCGCGGCGTCGTTGGAGTACATATACGGCTTTCTAAATGAAGGGTGAGTCACGATGCTGTTCGGGGCCACTCGGATCGTCTCGAACGAGTTGCTCGAGCCCTCGGAGCCAACGGTGACCCAATTGAGGACTCTGTCGAAGACGCAATGCGCTGCTATGAGTACGTACGTCGGCGCGATCAGATTGCCACCACAGAAATTCTGTCCATTCTGCTTGATGCGGAGTCCGGCGAGGTATTTCTTGGGCGGAGGAATGGGAGTGAAGCCATCATACCCGTCATCTTTAATGTAATAACTCAAACCGAACGCGAACCCCTTAACAAAATTGCGGAAGTCGAGCACGCTGATGAAGCGATTCGAGTCCTGTGGGTGAAACTGAAAGCCAACGAATGCGAACGTTGTCGAGGTCTTGTCGTGGAAAAAGAGAGCTGTGCTCTTCACGGGCGTTTCTGATATAGAGCTGGCTTCCGCGACGCATCATTTGTCTCGGCCAGCGTGCGCCATCCAAGACGGAGGAGGAGTCGTATCGATCTTCTGGGAGAATCTGGACGGAGTCCACCGTGCGCCTACCGCCGAGCTCCATGCGAATCAGTTCCGTCCCGTTCTTCCGCTCAAATGAGTCGAGTACCACGTTGCGTTGCATGATGTGGATGCTTGGCCAAACCAGTCTGGGAACCGCAACGTCGTAGACACTCTCCTTCTTCGACGGATCAAAGCACGAATGAACGAGCACCAGATCGACTTCAAACGATACCGAGTCGACCGAGGCATTGGTGATCTTGCGACCTTGGACACACGACGCGGTCGTGAGAACGAACTGGTCCGCAATTTAGACGCCGTCGCAGTCCCCAGCAACCACACTGTGGTCTTCATACAAGAACACGTAGCGTAACGTATTGGGTTTCTTGTCAGAAGCAGGGGCGACCGGAGTCTCGAGCACGGGGAACACGCTGGACTCGTTCAATGCAAAAGTGTACGGCTGGAGAATGAAAGACTCCAGGAACGACTTGTGCAGCTCCAGTCCCGGACGGATGAACATTTGGAGGCTTTCCGATCCCCCAACTGGGGCTGTGTCGCTCGGCACTACGACGCCCATGATCATATCAACCATTGATGATCCCCCTTCTAGCACGAGAAAGCTCATCTTAGCTCCCTTGAAGTCGGTCGCGTTTGCCACTTGCGAAGAAGACGCCGGTTGAGCGTAGTACTTGTCAGTGGAGTTTTCTGCAGCTTGGGGGCAAGTACTGCCGATTATCAGGCCATTCCAACCAAGACACGAGCTGGCGCTGAGCCGAGAGAACGACGGATCTGCGTACAGCAGCACGAAGTCACTCCACGTCTGACCACTAACGAGAGGGATCGAATGAATCCTGTTCCGATAACCCCGGTTTAAATCCCCCTCCAGCTCGACGACCGCAAACAGACTCTTGTCACTGCTGTTGCCCGCCGTCGATTCGAAGTCTTTTCCAAGTCACATGTTCTTCACTTTCGCACTTGCTATTGCCGTCCATGCTGTCGTTATTGAGTCCGTGTTCTCTGGGAGCCACTCGATCATCGACAATAGGAACGTGGACGTTACCATGAGTGCCGCGATAGAGTCCATCGTTAGCGAGCCGTTTTCGTACGACAAGAGCGTGGTTCCGTCCACAATAGACGATCGGAGCATGACCACCTCCGCGTCGCTCAACGGAGTGGCCAACGTTGGAGTTGGTGTACTCGGTACTGGAGACGCCGTCGCTGGCGCGGCCGCCGTGACTAGGAAATCCTACCCCGCTCAAAACATCCCAGTTCCCAGGACATGGCACCGAAAGGACTTGTGCGGCTCGAGTCCCGAGTGGATGAACGTTTTCAGCTGCGCTTCTCCTGACTCAGGACTGGGAACTGCACTGGTCGTGGCTTCGACCCCAATGGTGATATCGACACGGTCGAACGGGAACATCTGCGTGAGAAAGCCCATGCGGCCTGCCACGGCGTCACGTGTTACAGTTGACACTTGAGGAACCGCCGGCCGCGCGCAGTACCTGTTCGGGAACTCTGCCGCTTGCGCACACGCCGCACCGATCACTTGGCCTTTCCAGACAGAGCGCGCGGACTTGCCCAGAGAAAACAGCGATGGGTCTGCGTAGATAAGCTAGAACAAAGCGCTCCCCGACGTCACGCCATTGCGAAGACGACTCATGGGGACAGTAGCGGTGGTGGACGAGAGGTCACTCGCCAACTCGATCACTGCAAATGGGCTCCTCGTGCTGCTTGTACTCGTCGCGTTGACGTAGTCTCGTCCGAGCCACACTTTCTTCACCTTTGCGCTCGATGTCGCTGACCACGCGGTCGTGATCGACGAGAGGTCCACCGGCAGCCACTCAGTCATATCAGAAGTGCATTTTGCTTGATGAAGACTCCGGCGACGGACGCCATCGAGAGCGGGCCATTACTCTACGACAGGAGTGCCATGCCACCGGGGATAGTCGCTTGAAGTGCCGCCAAGTCTGCGTCGCTAAGTACGCTTGTCTGGGTTGCAGTGCTCGCAGACGGGATGTTGCCAACAACATCGCCGGCCAGCACATCAGAGACCAGTAGAGCCAACGCGGCGACGAGCACGGTGACGAGCCCGTGCGCGTGCATGGAGCCTCGCGTTGGCCGTGAGTCCTCGCCATTGCTCTTGTGATCTGTCGGCCGTGAAGTGCCTGGCGTTGTGACTGCGCTCTCTTCAGTCTATTTGCTGTCGCCATCGCCGTTCCTGCGGTCAAAATCATTTGGGACTCGATTCTGGGAGTGGCACTCGACTGACTTGCTTGAGCCCCTCGAAATCGTTTGCGGGCAAGTCGGGAAATGAATGATGGAATGGTGGCGAAAAAGAGGGAGAGGACTCTGGAGGTTGAGCAACCTCAAAGTGATCCGCTCGATGACGGCTTTGAAGGGAAATAGTTGGGCCAGAGGCAGAACAGGTGGAGGAGGGGGAAGAGAGTGATTGTGACTCTTCTCCGTGCCCGCACTGCACATCCATAGTGAGAAAACAGGGGAACGCATTCTGCCCACAAAATATTACTGAACTGGACAAAGTGCGCACTGCGCCAACCGCGATCTGTTTTCCCACAAATCATCTTTGGTGTCTTCAAACCAGACTCGAATCATTTAGGGTGCTGAGCTCTCCTGCTGCATGCTCAGCGAACAGAACAGTGTGCGAAAGGCATGCTTTCTCGAAACCCACTCCAGGTGCTCATGCGAATCGTAGACCTATAAAGGAGTAGGGAGCATTGGGATGAACAAAGTGTAGTGATCTGTGAAAGATGTATTGAAAATCGCTTTGTACATGATTTTTTGCATGACTGGCTAGCCATCGAGCATGCAATGCGAGCATCAGAACTCGACTTCCTTCAGGTAGGGATGTTTTTGTTTCTTACAACGTAATATTAATTTGAGAGCCACGAGGCTTCTTTTGACATTTTCTAACTAACTCATCCACAACTCACTGCTCTCCTGCGCGCTCTGCAGCAGCTGGAGCGCGTTCAGCACCGAGGCAACGTCGTCGAACTCGGCTGAGAGCGCTTCGACCGTCGCGGGCGTGATCTTCGCGTTCTCAGCACACACGATGCGGTCCAGCGCTTCCTCCTGCTCGTGGGTGAACTTCTCCAGCGAGTAGTACTCGATCATGCGCTGGATATTCTCGCGACTCATGTATCCGAGCTCGAGCTTCTTGTTCACGCGTCCGGGGCGAATGAGCGCCGGATCGAGCTTCTCCGGGTGGTTCGTGGTCATGATCACGATGCGGCCGGGACAGTCGATCACGCCGTCCAGCACGTTCAAAAGTCCCGAGAGGTTGAGTTTGTCCGAGGCACTGGACGAAATCCACTGCGTCGAGCGCTTGTAGCGAGTATTGCGGGTGCTGGAGGAAGCCTTGGGCTTGTTCTCGCGCGCCATCACCACGGACGCCGCGCAGTCGATGTCTTCCATCACGAACACGATGTCTTCGAACGTCATGTTCACGGGCAACGACACACCCTCAACCGTGAAGCGCAGGTCGAAGAGCGCGTTCATGAGCTCCTGGTTGGTCTGGATCTTACCGAGCGAGATCGTCACGATGTGGCGCTTCGTGTGCTGGGCGACCGCTTTGATCAGACTTGTCTTGCCCGTGCCTGGAGGTCCATGCAGCAAGAGCCCGAGCTTGTAAGGAAAGCCCTTGATCGCAAACTTGCCCGAGTGCGCCATGAAGTTGTCGAGGAGCTGCACGAGCGATTCCTTCTCTTCGAAGAACAGGTTCTTGAAGGTCTTTTCTTCACCCAGGGCGTAGCGCTTGTAGACTACCGTGGTGGTCGTGGACGAGGCATCTTTGTTGTCATTGTCGTCATCACCGCCAGAGGTCGTGGCGACCTTGTGGGTCTGCACGTACATATACTTCTTCTTGTCGTTCGCGAGCTTGGTGAGCTCGAGTAGTTGGAACTTGACGAACGCCTCCTCGATGAGCTTGTCGATCTTCTTCGTGCCGTTTACGGCGTTCGACTTGAAGCGGAAGAGCGACGTGACATCCTTGCACTTGCCCGTCACGATCTTACTACCGCCGTTGTCGTTGTTGTCGTTCCCACTGTCGTCGTCGCTGGTTTCGGCGCACTGCTGGAAGAACACCTTGGGCTGCACCTCGATCCACTCGCCGAACTTCGGCATCGAGCCTACCGTGAGCCGATTGATCGCGTCGTACTGCTCGCTCTGGTCCAGGTCGTCCGCCCACTCGTCGCTGTTCTTGCGGAGCGTCGACTTGGTCTCCTCGACCTCCATTGCCTTGTCGTCATCCAGCTCGCGCTCGATCATCTCGTAGCGGATGTCCTTGCCGCGCAGCTGGCTCTGCAGCACGTCCGCCAGGTGGGTCAAGATCGCCTTCTGCAGCAAGTGACCGTGGCGGTTTTCATCCTCGTTCTGCACGTAGTACTCGCCGAACGTGGTCGTGGCCTTGATATCTCGGAACACGAACCCAGCGTCTTCGTCACCGATGAGAGCCGTGCGCACGCGCTTCCAGGCGTCCTTGAGACCTTCAGGAGAGAGCAGGAACTGCAGCGTCAAGGGGACCGCGGCCAGCAAGAGCGCATCGAGTAGCATGTTACCCGACGCAGAGTTCGTGGCGCTTGTCATGGTTGAGTTGGCAGTGGCATTCGCAGCCTGGAGCAACGGGGACGCGGCCATACCCAGAAGAGAGGACATTGCGTCCACTCCAGCGTCCATAGCGAGGTACTAAGCACTGCAAGTAGGTCTTGGGGTGTGGGGAAGCGAGCGCAATGGGGAATGGATGACGATGAGGAGCTGAAGATGTGGATGTGGCGCTGGCTGGTTGGCTTTGTTGGTGGCCTCAGAAGAAATGGACCCAGTGGCTGAGCACACCTGTGGATGCTGAAGAACTGAGCTTAGGATGGGTGTGTCATGCTACTGAATGACAAAGTGAAAAGGCAGTTGAGTTTACCTACGTACCTCTATAATATTATACATCATCTAAGTCGGTGGTGCATTTTCGGTATTTTGCAATCATTTCACCTCTATAAATGCATCAACCCTTTGAATTTACTCTTCGACCATCACTTACTAAAACCATCATCACTCACAGATTACCCTTTTGTTTTTTTACCCTTGAATATACAGTATATCAGTTTTATTGAAAATGATATAACAACTGTTTAATACAACTTGTATAAGTTGATACTTCGGGTACAACGAAGTTCCCATGTCGCAGGAAAATGCAGTGCTAGTGGGTTCACTCTTGGACTCCTCACACTTCCCAACTGCACTGTTCCGCTCCGCTCTCTTCAGCCCCCATTTACTTATTCCGCTTTACCAATCGGCATCAGCAGGTGCAGCAGCTCAATCTCCATCCTCATTATCTCAATCCCCACGTCTCACATACCCCACCTCCATCCATACACACAAGCTCACGCGATGCAGTCGACGGCGCTCGAGTTCGGCGTGATCAACACGCTGCGCACGGGCCACGCCGTGTACGACCTCATGATCTGCATGGCCGTGCCGGCAGTGATCCAGGCGGCCACGACCTCGGGCAAGGACTCGCTCGAGGTGTTGCGCTCGGTGCGCGAGGCGATCCGCGACCTGCTCTTCCGCAAGTCGTACGTGACGCACGTGGTCGAGACGACCGAGCATCGCGGCAAGAACGGCACCATGTGGCGCTCGTCCTCCGAGGTACGCGGCAACGAGCTCCTTCAAAAGGCAATCCTACTGTATCTGAGCGAGCACCTGAGTCTCGACAACGAGAATGGACGCTACGAGCTGCTCGAGAGCCCGAGCGTCAAGCAGAAGCTCATCGAGAATCACCTCGCGGGACTCGACGTCGACAAGAAGAAGCGCGTGCTGGCGCTCTTGCAGCAGAAGGACGATGGGGGACTCCCGGAAGTCGCGAAGCTTGGCGCGAATCCGCTGCCGGCGCTCAACGAGTGGATCAAGATCGGTGACGGCATCGAGTTCATGAACGAGACCAAGACCCAGGACATGGACAAGGCATCGGCACTCCAGGAGACCAAAGTGCTCTTCCACTTTCGCAGCAGCGCGCGCGACGGCCCCGAGCGCATCGACAAGCTCATCAAGAAGGCGTTCGAGTTCTACCGCGAGGCCGAGAACAAGAAGTTCAAGGACGACACCGCACGGTACATGTACGTGCACTCGAGCGAACGTCCACCGCAGGGCGACACGGACGACGAGAGCAAGCTCGCGGCGCCGTATCACAAGCGCTACGCGCTGGGCAACGACAAGACCTTTGATAACGTGTTCTTCCCGGAGAAGGCGCAGCTGCTCAAGCTCATCGACCATTTCGTCAACAAGACGGGAAAGTTTGCGATCCACGGGTTCCCGAACAAGCTCGGGTTGCTGCTCTACGGTCCTCCGGGCACGGGCAAGACGAGTCTGATCAAGGCCGTGGCGCAGTACACCGGTCGCCACATCGTCAACATCTCGCTGGGCAAGATCAAGACGAACCAGGAGCTCATGGACGCCATGTTTGATCTCCGGTACGCCGTCGACGACTTGGACCTGCCTGTGCGTCTGGGCTTCAAGGACGTCGTGTTTGTGATGGAGGACATCGACTGCGCGACGTCCGTGGTCACGTCGCGAGAGACTTCGACGGCAAGAAGCTCAGCGCCAGAGCCTGAGACTACTGCGAACTCTCAACCCACTGAGGGCGAAGTGAACCCAGAAGAAGGTGAGCAGCCTGCTGCTGAACACGAGCCTTCCGAGGAGAGCTCTGAGGACCTCGAGATCGGTGAGAGCGACTTTGACGATGAGTTTGAATGCGACGATGAAGATGATGAGGATGGCTTGGAAGGTATCATGGGTGGAATGCGATTCGGCGGACGCAAGGGCATGTTCGGCGGTGGCCCGAGCGACCTCTTTGCCGCGTTCCTTCAGGCGCAAACCGGGGGCTTTGGGATCACTGGCACTGGCGCTGGTGGTCGCGAGTTTGGTCCAAAGCTGAAAGGCGGCTTCGTGTCCTCAAGCAACTCGTCGGACAAGCTCAACCTCGCGGGACTTTTGAACGTGCTGGACGGCGTGATCGACTGTCCTGGTCGCATCGTGATCATGACCACGAACCACCCGGAGAAGCTCGATCCGGCGCTCATTCGCCCCGGCCGCATCAGCAAGAAACTGCACTTGGGGTACATGGCGAGCGACGAAATCCAGGAGATGATCGAGTACTACTTCTCTACGACGCTCACGGCGGAGCAGAGCGAGCGGTTACGACTCGGCAGCGATATCGCTGGTGGTGGTAGCAGTGGAAGCAAGACGCGGCTCTCGCCCGCGTTCATCGAGGAGCTCTGCGCCGAGTTTGACGACGTCGACGTGGTCCTGAGCAAAATCACAACTGAAGCATGAGAAGGCAGAGTGAAGAGCACCAATAGAGAAACGATCGCCCAGGTGGGTACAAATAAAATATATAGTGGTTCTGTGTAAGAAACAAGAAAACGCAACCCATCTGTGTCCAGTCCACCTTCATTCATGACATTTTTGTGACGTTAGCCTATCAGAAACAAGTGGCTGCAATTTGGGATGATTTGAGATCGCGCCGCTTGGATGCCCTGAGTGATGGTCATATCATTGCTTCCACGACCAGTCTGGCAGCCTACTCTCAAGGAAGTCATTTCCCAATTTGCCTCCAAGTGCTCAAGTCTCCCAGCTGACACTTGTCCGACCACGCTGCCAATGGCGCGCACCAAGTCAACAGCACGCAAGAGCCGCGGCAGAGGCCGTGGCGGCTGCAGCAGAGGCAGGAGTTCCAGGAGGTCTCTCCACCCCGCGCAAGAGGTGGATCTCCTGTCTCTGTTCGCGAACTGGCTCGTGGCGCTGATCTCCAAGCTCGCCACGCAACTGGTCGAATCGGACGCCTCGTGGCTCGAGTGGTTTCCGTTCCTGAGCTCGCTGAGCGTCTCAAAGGCTCCGCACAACGAAGTAATCCGCACGATCTCGGCGTCGCTCGACTGTACTGGCGATCAGGAAACTAACGACCACAACCTGCTTCTGCAAGAGGCGGTCTCGGCGTTCATCGCAAAGAACTTTACCTTCGAGGCGTCCAATATGCTCTACGAGCTCGAGGAGGATCCGAACTTTCAAGTCTCCTCCAATGAATACGGCGACAACGACAACTACCCCTCGGCGAGTCTGGCTCCGAAACTGGCGCGACCAAACAGCCAGTGGCTCAAGTTGACACCAGAGATCGACCTCAAGTACGTCACCGCTGGGCTTGATATCTACTACCAGTTTCGATCGAGCCACCCAAATGGCTCGGACAAGATCGACGCGTTCATCACGAATGCGTTTGACCTGCACCAGCAGCTGGAAGCTCAGAGGATCAAGGAGGAGAAAGAGCGCTATCACTTCGAGCGACTCGAGAACGGTTCGTTCAAACAGCCTGCTCGCAATAGCAGACGCAGCATACGAGGAAGGGGTCGCGGTCGAGCAAGTCGCAAACGCTCAGCCACACGACCTCAATCCATGCAAGTCTGCAAGCGATACCGTCTCACCGACTCGACCACGTTCACCAGTTTATTCTTTGAAGGCAAGGCGCAGTTAATCCAGACGCTCGACGATTTCCACCGTCGCGTGGGAAAATTCGCGCCGAGGAAGTTTGCGCACCGTATAGGCATTTTCCTACACGGACCGCCTGGAACGGGCAAGACTAGCATCGCCAAGGCGGTTGCCCACCACACAAACCGCCACATCGTGAATGTCGATGCAAGCCAGATCAAGACGAGCAAGGAGATGGCGGATCTACTTCAGGACTTCAACTACTCGGTCCCGAATCTTGGGTGCACTATCGAACTGGACTTTAACGACGTCGTGCTCGTGCTCGAAGGCGTCGATAAGATCTGTTTCGCGTCTGATGCAAAGTCTCAGAGTGGCAAACGTGGCAGCTTGTACACCGGGGTTCACAAGATCGTATCCGAAGAGGAAGCGGACGCGCTCAGTGTGCATGGCTTTCTGAGCGCTCTCGACGGCATGGTCGACACGCCCGGACGCATCATCGTCATGACTGCAAACAGCAAGGACCGCGTCGCGCCTGGGTTGATTCGTCCCGGACGCGTTCACGCCACTTTCGACCTGGGTACCATGACCAGCGAGTGCGCCCAGGGGATGATTGAGCACTACCAGGACATGAAGCTTGATCCTGACCAAGTCGGTAAACTCCAGTCGATCTTTCATGCTGAAGCGGCTGCAATTGGCGCACTGTTCACCCCAGCCGAGATGGAGGCGATCTGCCTCGAGAGCCAGGATGTCGACTCAGTCCTGCGCGAGCTGAGCAGCTACGCTCAGTAATTGAGGACTTCCATACTCGCTTGACACTGAGAAGATACGTACACACATTCCAACCCCAACAACAACTTAGAAACACTTTCATGATAAATACAATAAGAACTTGTATATTTCCTACCTACCTACCTGCCTTCACTAGGATGTCGGCAACGAGAAGGTTGGGCCGTTCACTTTCCCCTTCCACCGCAGCGCGATGAGCAGCACTTCGAGCATCCAGAGCGTCGAGCTCGCGACGCTTGTGCTGCGCACGTCGCCACCAAAGTCCGGTTTGCACGTGTCACCCACTTGATCAAAGATCAGCCTGATAAGCAGCCTCCACGGAAGATAAGTTAGTATCAGCTACTAGGGCCAGAACAGGGCAAGAACCAGGAGCTCACCATGAGAAGACATCGATCCACTGCTTCTGTTCGACTGCAACATCGGACTGGTCGTCGAAAAGCTCTTCATCGTCTTGATTCCTGCGCAGTCGGTCCTTGTCGATCAAGCGCAGCAAAACAACGAACCCGCCGTCCCTGATCTCAAAACGCGAGACCAGGAAGAGCGACTTGGCCGCGTACTTGTCGCACTCGCTGTAGAACACGCGGCAGATCACGACATTGTGGCCGTCTACGCGCTGCGCGCGAAAGAGTTGCGCATTCAGATTCGCCGAGTGCAGGCTCCGGTGCTGTCTGGGGCTCGCGACGATTGCCCAGCTGCGCTGCGACAGATCAAAAGCCGTCGCCCCAGGAACGCCTTCTTGAGAGAGAGCTTGAGCTGCTCGCCCTCGACTTTACGTCGGTCACGTCAGCCGAACACTGTCGCGCCGGTCGTCAGGTACGAGTTGCTATGCAGGAAGCGCTGGATCTCCACGTACGTTTCGCTGTTGATCTCCCGACACCCGGTGGGTGTCACTTCGTGAACCACGCTGAAGCGCTTGTCATCGTCATCGAGAAAACTGTCGGTACGTTTGGCTTTGCGGAAGGTGTTTGGCAGTGTGATACTGAAAGATATCTATGAAGGTTACGAATATCAAAATATTAATATCAGTATCACTTCCAAAGCAACATCTTGGCTTGGCTTTGTTACCTCTTCGTTGACCTCAAGTATGAGCTGGCTCACGCGGTACGAGAGCGTCTCGCTGCCCTCGAGCATGCGCTGCAGCGCCGCGTTCTCTGCGAGCAGCGCCTCTTTCACGCGCATGATTTGCATATAGAGCGTCACGGCACAGCGGTGGGCGGGCGTGATGATGCGCATTCCATGAGTGCTCAGCTGCGCCTCTTTGCTGTCGATCGCGAGCAGGTACTGCTGCGTGAGCCACCAGACTTCGTCGCGCATGGCGCGCATCTTGTCCTGCGCAATTATGTGATGGGTAGATTGAGTATATCAGTCATTGTGTATCATAGTGGTTGGCTTAGAATGTGAGCGTTTAGTAGTACCAGCTTGCGGTAGTAGCTGCGGCGCACGTACATGCGCTGGCGCTGTTTCTTCTGCTCGGGCGTGAGGTGTGTGTCAGCATTGACCTGGGGATTGTTGGCCGTTGGCGCCATCTCCATTGTCAAGCTGGTGCTTTGTCAAAAGGATCTGGGTGGAAAGTGAAATGAAATTCGTTTGCTGCTCTGCGAGGAGCTCCTGTCTCTTGTTTACGGTGGCACGCTGAGCCACCCGATGTCGCTGGACCTTGATCGGCTCTTTTGACTGACTTGCTGACACTGAAAGGGACAATATATCAAAATACGTTGAGTGTCATGTAAAACTGACAAGAGGTTTTCAAATTTTTGCACAGGTTTTGTAAAATGGCGTTCCTGAGATGGAGGGCTGTACCACCTGGTTTTGATAAATGGTCCGAATAAACACTCGGGAGGAGCAATCACCATTCCCTGTCATTCGGTAAAGATGACGGCACCCACTCTGGAGTTTGAAATGAGTCGGAGCCTTTTACGTGTCCTTCTTACACGCGCACGCGAAGGCGAGTGTGCTCGAATTCTAAAAGTTGCTGTGCGATGAGTTCTAGCCTCTGAGCAGTTAGTCCTGTAGCTCTTCAGAAAACGGTTGGACCCGGATCGCACTCTCTACTTTCCAAAAAATACTCTTTTGAATGTGTATAATTTACGCTTTTTTGCTACAGAATCCAATTCACTCCCCCCCCCGACATATTTAGACAGTATGGATGACGGATGGAGCCTTGTGGTTGTTCGTTACGACGAGGTGATCGTGAAGAGCGAGCCAACGACCTTGGACTCCCAGCGCAGCACGATGAGCAGCACCTCGAGCATCCACACCTCCTGGCCGTAGTCCAGCGTCCCAGGGATGTCGCCACCAAAGTCTACGGTGCAGTCGTTGCCAGCTTCCTCGTGGATCGACCTAGGACCATACCGCACAAAATTCACACACATTAGACACTAGTACAATAGAAAACCAGCTCAAAGTATCCAGGTACATCCAAGCAGTACCCAAAGCAAGCACACGTACCATGTGAACACGTCCTCGAGCCAGTGCTCTTGGAGCTCCTCGTGCTGCAACTTAAGGTCTTCAAAGCTGCCTTCGTACTTCTTGCCCAAACGGGACTTGTCGATCGCGCGGTAGATGACTACGAAACCAGTCTCGATCTGGAAGAGACTCACGAGGTATAGCGACTTGGCGACGACATTGCCGTCGGGCGTGCTGAACACGCGGTGCGTGACAAAGTTGTTCTCGTCCACGACCTGCGGGATGTAAATGCTCACGCGCAGCGACGACGAGTACAACGTGGCGTGCTTCTCGCCCGATCTGAGCACGTCCCAGCTCCGGCGCGTCACCAGATACGGCGATATGTGCGTGAACTTTTTCTTGAGCGAGAACTTGAGTCGGTCACCCTCAATGCGGCGGCGATCGCGCCAGCCGAACGCGGTCGCCCCCGTCGACAGGAACCGGTCGCTTTGTATGAACTGGAGCACTTCCATATACGAGTTCCACGCGAGCTGGTGGCACTCGGCCACAGTCATCGGCACGCGGAGGTAGTACGGCTCTTTCGAGGCATCCGCAGCCTTTGCATCAAGAAAATCTTTCTATGGAGCATCATGGTAAAGCAACGAGAGCGTGTGTGAGCAAGGTGGTAGGTATCCTTAGACCGGAGCCTGGCATCGCTCGTTCGCACCTGCTCGCTTTGGAACTCGAGCTGCAACTGGTTGATTTTGAACCCGAGCGCATTCTGATCGGCGAGCAACTGCTCGAGCGCGGCGTTCTCCTCGAGCAGCTGCTCCTTCACGCGCGAGATCTGTGCGTAGAGCTCCACGGCGCTCGTCTGCGCGGGCGACTGCGTGAGGCTCGTCTTCGTAGCGGCGCGCTGCTTGAGCGCGAGCGCGTACTGCTCCTTAAGCACGCGCACCTGCTCGCGCATCTCGTTCATGCGGTTCTATAGATCCATCGTTACACGTCACAGAGAAGGACACAAGAGCGGTTAGTGGGTTCAGGTCCTCTGGAATCCCTGACGTGATAACAATCACTCGTCGGTTTGTGGTTTAACACCGGGGATGTCAGGTGAGTTGCACCTCGGCCACTAAGGTTTCCTCCTTGAAGAGGAACCCTGGGGGGGGGGGGCTGACTGACAGACCATAGCTAAGCAATTGACAATCAAGGCATTCATTACCAATTTGCGGTAGTAGCTGCGGCGCACGTGCAGCCGCTGGCGCTCCTTCTTCTCCTCGGGCGTGAGCGGCGGCGCGGCGTCTAGTTCCGGAAGCGGCGCGGGCATCGTCATGGTCGCACGCACTCAGCAGCAGGAAAGAAGCGAAGTGGGAGGGCGTGTGCTGAGAGCGTCAGGTGTGGAAGCGTGAGCTGAGCTTGTGACCTCGGGCTTTGGAGCTCTTTGCTCTGTCTGTTCTGTTCTATGTTTGTTGTATGAGTCACAAGTGAAGAAGAAAGGGGATGGGCTGTGCTGGGTGAGACCGACGATTGATCACCTTCAAATTTTCAAAATACTGTTTATTATATATTTTAAATAAAATATGTGTAGGTATTCCTGTGTATAATATCTTTGACCTTCTAAACATTTGATTGCAGCTGTAGAAGGTGCGCTGGTTTGCACTTGTTGAACTGGTCAGCGGAGACTGCGACGTTCTGATTGGTGGATTTTATCATTAAAAGCAAACAAAAGGGATGGGTGGCTGTGGGTCTGTAAAGATGACGACGTCGATGCGCTTTTGAGTACAGTCATGCCTCTCATTAGTGACCAGGCAAAATCTGCTAATTTTCATCACTATAGAAGGGTTTTATTTTGAAAAGTATTACTGGAGACAGTAAAGTTTGATTTGGTTTGCATTACACAGCTACCGGATGGAAGGAGCACTGAGGCGGATCTTTTA
>JALBZD010000406.1:0-29060 GCA_038050675.1 Globisporangium cylindrosporum | reverse complement strand
TAATGTTGTTTCCAACTTCGTATACACATCGTTTCAGCTAGCCGTTTGGACCGATGGTATAGCTTGCCTAGCTTCGCGTTTTTTTGGTGGATGGTGGCTCTGCTGCTGCTTGATTATCATCGCACTGTCACCTACAACGTGCAGAGGTACACAGTTGCGAGCCTGTGCGTACTGCAGTCCGTTGATGCGACCCCAGTATTCCGCGACGTTGTTAGTTGTCGACGGATGACTGTACGCCATGCTTGCTACCCACACCACCGAAGCTTGCCGCAGTGCTGGGTTGATTCTCAATATCACGGCGCCGGAGCCTCCAGGACCTGGATTGCCTCTGCAGCAGTTCTGAGATTAGCGCAAGCTACTTTCCCGTTATAGAGATCCAGCATAAGCCTCGGACGGGACGTTGCAAGTAGCTGCTCGACATTGTCAGATTCTGTCGGCCCCGTTGGAGCACTTGCTTTCGACCATAGCCGCTTTAGCGACCAGATCAACGCATGTCCCCACAACACGTGGTAAATTCTCTCTGCCACTTGAAGTCCGGGCTAAGACCGAGCTGGTCGGTGACCTCCAAGCAGGCACGAACACTGGTGATCTCTTGCTCGCTCTCGCGTCGCGCTGTGGTATTGATCCCCAACCGCGGCGGAAGATACTCTTTCGCCACACAGGGAGCACGCTCAGCAATATCGACTTGCTCACTTTCGACTCGCGCGAACAGCTGGAGAACGAACTGCTTGGCGTCCTCCCTTTGCTTGCATTTCGCTCGCTCGCTCGAAAACGAAGATCTAGTTTGGTTAATTAACCCGGTAGTAAATCATACCGGTACATTTACCGGTAAACTGAAATTGGTTTGCGGCTTAATCCGATATACCGGTATATAAGCCAGCACCATCAGTAACACCGTGCTTTGACAATTTGGGTAATCACAGTCAAATATTTTTCAGCTACCTTGTTTAGGAAAAGCATTGCTTTTATCCATCTATCAAAACCAAATTAGGGTAGTATCAACATAAAAGGTATAACAAACGGTAATCATGTACAGTCCAAAAAGTCACATTTTAGCGAGCACAGAGAAGAAGAAAACGAAGAAGATCGTCCAGCAGCATCCCACCTGCCACCTCCTCATCGCCACAATCACCGCCAACACTACCATCACCACCATCACTACCATCACCATCGGCTCTCTCCTGTTCGTGCCGTTCTCCTGTCACGCGCGACGCAGACAGGCACTCATCTACTCACTCACTCGCTGCTCACCGTTCTAAGTCGAGCGCTGAACGACAACGTACACAGAAAACGAATGACGGCGTTCGTACTGGTGCAGCCCGGCAGCTCTGCCTATGTGGAGCTCCAGAAGCCTGACGTACCATTGGTGAACCGCAGTGTGGATGGTCAAGAGCAACAATCGCGTTGTGATGATACTGTGGTGCTGGAAAGACTGGCGACAACAGGACCGGGCAAGCAGCACGCTGAGTTCCCGGAGGACGCACTGCAGTTCACGTCGCGCTTTGACAGCGGCAACATGCAGAGCGTGACGCGTGCCTCCGCGAATTTGTATCACGTGGAGGTTGCAGAAGACGCGTCGGCGTTCGGCATTTCCACTTCGTACACCACGTGGTTCTACTTTGAGGTCGTCCGCCGTCACCACAGCGCGCCTCAGGGTGACGTTCAAAAGCAAGAGAATGCTACTATTGCTGGTCCAGAGATCCAGATCGTGCTCACGAATATGAACGGACAACGAGGGCTCTACTCGAATGGATATACGCCGATGTACTGCGCAGTAGACGCTGCCGTTGGTACCGATAATGGCTTGTCTGATAGCGCGGAGCGCGTCTTTGAGAACGAAAAACTCTGGAAGCGAGTGACAACGCCGCTCGCATTTGAGAAGTACGCCCAAAGAGCTCCTTCCCCAGTAACTGAAGTTCCAGTATTTGGTGATACAGAGCTATCAACATCTGCAGCTGGCGAGCCAAAGCCCCTTCAAAGAACAAAGCAGGAGACGAAGATGAAGATGACGTTCACGCATCGCTTCCAATTCGTGAACGAGCGAGTGCGCTTTGCATTTTGCTACCCGTATTCGTACACGAGGCTTCAGAGGAGACTAGCAGCTCTCGACCTCAAACATTCTTCAGGCGGGCAATGCGAACAGCAGCGTCAATCATCGTCCAAAGGAAACGCAGCAGCAAGCTCAGCGATTTACTACCATCGAGAGCTCCTCACACGCTCGATTGAAGGCTTGCGAGTCGACTTGCTTACCATTTCGTCGATGGATGCAATGACCTCAAGTCTTCCGTCACAACTCGAACCTGGCTCCAACAAGTGTGACGATACCGTCTACCAGAAACCAATCCATGCACAACGCGCAGCCGCTTTTGACGTGAAAAGGAAGAAGACAGTGTTCATCTCTGCTCGCGTGCACTCGGGCGAGACGCCAGCAAGCTTTATGCTCGACGGCATGCTCGATCTACTATTGCACCCAACGGACGAAGGTGCGATCTCGTTGCGCCGTCACTTTATGTTCAAGATCATCCCGATGCTCAACCCCGACGGCGTCTGCCAGGGCTTTTACCGCACCGATACGCGAGGCGTGAACCTGAATCGCGTGTATGAAGACCCGAGTCCCGAGCTTGCGCCAACTGTGTTCGCTGCGAAGCAGTTGTTGCTGGAGATTGTGGATTCCTACGGAGGCGCTGGCTCCGAGAGAGCGCTTGAAAGTGTTGTGTACCTGGATTTGCACGCGCACGCAAGTCGTCGCGGTTGCTTTGTCTTCGGCAATAATTTGGTCGATCGTTGTTCGGGGAACGGAAAACAGATTGAGACCCAGCTGTTCGCACGGCTTGTGGGTCTCAACACGCCCTACTTCGATTACCTGGCGTGCTCGTTCGACAAGGAGAACATGTCGCGCCACGATCTCCGCGATAACAACAATGCAACGACATCCAGGGAGGGAAGCGGCAGAGTCGCGCTGTACAAAGCCACGGGACTCACGTACGTGTACACGATCGAGTGCAACTACAACGAAGGGCGACGCAATCTGAGGTATTCGTCTGTATCACCTCCATCACCATCATCGGCGTCCTCAGGTATAGCAGCATCATCGCCAGGACTCCGCAGATCATCAAGCCAGTCCTCCATTAGTCAAGGTGCGGTAGGCGCAACAGTATCAAGATCGATTATTCGCCACGTTGCGCCATCGAGCGGGACGCGACTGTACATGAAGTACGCACCTGCAGAGTGGATCGATGTGGGCATTGGGTCGCTAGTCGCGCTCTTGGACATGTTCCAACTGTCAGGGAGAAGCAAACGCGTGCAGGAGTCTCCGTTCCGATCGCTGGATGGAATCCGCAAGAGCCTCTGGTCGGAGATCAAAGCCGCAGAACTCGGAGCCACAGCTAACAGCAGCAGCTGCAACAGCAGTGGCAGCAGCAGCGGGCGAGAGTCCAAGAGCAAGTCCAAGAGTGCGGTGACCTCCACCGGTAGCAACACTGCGCTCAGCAAACGCCCAAGCTCCAAGATATAGGTTCTGAGTGGATACAGTCCGACGCAGATGACGGTCGTTGAAATTGTGAAGTCTGTCAGTGGTGGACTCTCAGTAAAACAGACAAAGTCAAATTGACAGTTGTGGAGCGTGCCCTTTTTGTCAGTCAAGTGCTCATCTTCACTCAGGTTTGTCCGGATTCTCGAGCCGGGTGCAGAACGCAAGCTCGCTCCAAAGCAGCAGTACCGTGAGCAGCAAGCTGATCGCGTTGATCATCACGGTGCGGCGCAGCAGCGACTCATTGGACACCGCGACCCACTGAGTACGACCGCACTAAGCAATCGATGGGCAGTAAAGGACCAAGGATCATCTTAAACTTCCATGGGGTTCAGCTCGGTTGAAATCAGCTCGAGCTGCTCCGTTTCTTGCTTCTCGAGAATCTAACGTCCAGTCTCGACGAGCAGAACGTGACGCTACTGGCAAAACGAGCTTTGCGCGGCCATAAGAGAAGCAACAACGGAGTCCCAGGGCTGCTGCGCGACTCCGCTGCCAAGACACCTCGAATCGAGCTCTGTCTCGTGCTCGCAAGTATCAAACTGGCGTCTAAACCGCGCGCATTGGCAGCGGTTTTCGAAGAGACCACCGCGTGTGAGCAGTTAAAGACTACCGAACGAAGTGATGCGGTTCGCTTCGAGATCACGACGCTGTGGCTGCAATCCGACTAGCTTCTCGTGCTGATCGAGGTTGAGACCCTGGCCGACATGATCGCCTCCGAGTCGTCCACGATCCGCCATCTGCAGATCGCAAACGCGCAGATGATACTCTCAGTTGGCAAACGCTTACAAGTCTTCCAGCACTTTCTCCGCACAACTGTGCGCGCATTATACGACTCGGAGCCAACTTTGGAGACGCCCAAGTAACAGAAAGTGCCGCTGGAGGTTCCTACTCTGGCGCCCATCTGCTCGGCGCTCCGGGGCTCGAATTCGTTGAAAGGGCTCCGCTTGGAGTAGGCGAGGAGTAATGCCACCGGTGAAAGCCTCGAGCTGATCTAGGCGTGCATCGCGTTCGGATCTTCCACTCAGACTCGGAAGCGAAACTGGACTAACTGAACTTGACGGATTGCTACTGAAGTACGAGCACATCTGTAAGTTTGGCCACATCATCAGCGACTCACAGTCAGGGAGAGATGTTTGGATGCTCCAGTATGGGAACGTCCCACAAGGAGGCGAGCTCCGAAAGGTCTATCTGCTTCGATATTAGCAGGTGTTCGTCCAGCTGGAAGCGGACATAAATGCGAGTGGGGCTAACGCCATAAGCGAAAGCGCTCGATGCCACTTCACTCAGGCTGGAGGAGTTTGAGGCAGTTATCAATTTGGCAATATGGATGTGCATGGTGGTTCCTGGATATTGCTTCACGTGGGTACCAAGCGCGCCGATTGTGTCAAGACGAGAGGCACCGTCCAAGTGTCCAACTCCTGGGATCGTCGACGCTCGAGAGAACAACTGGCTGCTCGCTGGTACCAACGTCAGGGCCTTTACCCGGTACCAGATGATGGGGAATAATGACCACTCGTCAAATCTCAAGTACCTGCTTCACATGACTGGCCACTGCCTGGAAGCGCTCGACTACCCGTCGCACAGGATGGACCTCGATGACCTTGTTCTGCGTGATATCCTGTGCTTCTGCCCGAAACTACGGCAGCTGAACCTGACGGGTAACTCTCTCGCCAGTCGCGCCACTTGTCGACTGATACCGATCACAGCAGCGCCGGATCTTGACCCTGAACATCCACTCTGTAGCTGAACAAGCTCATGCGCTGACCCAACTGACCGAGTTACTCGAGAGTCCGATCTCCCAGCCATTGCGATACGTTGCAGTCAACGGCACGGTCGACATAATTGATTGCTGGGAGACCCTCGGGAATGCTCTGCAAAGCAGCCAGATGCTTTAGCTGATAGTCGTGAACTCGGGTGAGCATTGCGAGACTTTGTCTCGTTTGTGGTCGGAATTCGAGGCCTCGACGCTCCCACCGCGCTCAAACATCGCGTTTCTGAGCGCCATTTGGTCATAGTCAAGAAGAATGACTGGTAGCAATGTTAGGGGCTGTACGGGTCTGGGCAAACTTGACTCGAACACCGTCTCTCAGGTGTTTGCGTTTGCAGGCATCCGATTACTGAGGACATTCTATTGGTAGCTAGATGTAGTAGGCGGTTGTTTGGAGTCCAGCTTTCCCATATTGCTACTTGAACTCCCCTTTGGGTGCGCATCAATCACACTTAGAAATGCAAGTTTCGCGCTCCACGAGAGTCTAGCTGTGTCTGTATCGCTCCGAGAATCCGCTTGTAGTTGGGTGAGCACGCACTCTCAGTACATTCGTTCCGCTGGATGTAGATATAGAAGCTCACGTGTCTGGTTGCTTTTGAGTGCTGCTGCAAATGGATTCCTTAGAATGGATATTCTCGTTCGCGTAGCGTAACATAATATACCTCACCTTAACTAACTAAAATGGATTCCACTGACTGACGTTGGTAAGCCACTCGAATTCGCAAGTAAGGCTGTCAATTCAGGGAGAATACGGAGTGAATAGCAATTTGACAGTGTCGCTCGCCTTGACACAAGGGACTTACTCTGCACCCAGCCAAATCCACAACTCGGGACGATTACACAGACCCATTCCGTCAGTTCAATCGCCGCTTCACACTCGTCCGAGTCAACCGATGAGAACCCCAGAGTTTGCGAAGTCACTTTCGGAGTCACATGGAACTTTGTCTCGGCCTTGAGCTGGAAAAACACTTGTTGACTGGAGGCAGTGCGACTTTTTCAAAGTTAGGGCCTTGTGGAAGATCGTCACTCTCAAGAATTCAGAACTGTCGTCCTGGGTGTGGCGTGCTGAGCGTGGACTCGAACTTCATTGAGTCTTCTCTTGTGGTTGGCAATCCAGAGAGACTGAGGCTATCCAGCTTCGCTTCAAAGTCCGAGTGGAAGATTCCGTACGCGATCCACGACCACATAAATTGTGTGCTGCTGCAGTGTCGTGGTCTCGTATCAAACTGCGTTGGCGTCGGAGATTCTCCTCGCTTGCTCCTGCGTGGCGGAATGTTCCAAAACCTCGGCCAACTCTCGAAACATCGAGGTGTTGAGATCGTGAGTCGGCAGCACTAGGCCGAACTCGGTTCTTGCGCTCGAGGATGACACTATTGAGTTCTTGCCGTCCTCGCTCGTGGAACGATCTCACATCGTCTACCCGGGGAGCGTATCGGCTGCTTCGTATGGGTCCATAAAGAGAAAACTTCGAGTCACAGCCCACTTGTATTCGTAGGGCATTCTCATCGAGGACAGATCCAGCAAGAACCTTGGCCCATTGCTCATCTCGCTTGCCTTACCTACCGCATTTTCCACCGACTTAAGTTCGCAAACTCTAAGGGTGTTATCCCCTTTTGTTAGTGTGTTGCGTGAAGGTTGCACCAATTCTCACAAGAGATCGTTTCCCAAAACCAATCGATGAGGAGAAAGGGGGAGATCCGTTAGCACGTACTTTGGATTGGCATGCACATTTCAACCAGCTGTCGTTGGCTGGTTATCAGTCTGAGAAATAACTGAGTATTTGTGCGGCTATCCATCATTTGTTTCTATTGTTCCCAAATGTCCGAGGTTTGCACCATTAACTATCTGCGGCCGGACATAAGATTTGGGAGTTGAATCAGATTGTCCACTCCAGATCTTTGGCAACATCAAGAGATTGAATCAGATTTTTAAAGCTACTTTTTGTTTGGAATCAGATATTTTCGAGCTTGGGGAGTTTTCTTTTTCGAACCTGACATACATCGATTTCGATTTCTTTTTTGGGAACTGATGGCTTTCTGACTCGCTAGCTAGCTAGTTCACACAGGACGTCATTACCCAACGCGACGCTCGACTCGGAAGGCATCACACACAGTTCATTCAGTTCAGATCGCTGCGGCTCATGGCTCCATCATCCACCCTTGCGCTCCGCAACTGAAGAGGATTGTACCACTCGTGACCAACAGGACGACGAATCACTCCCCCGCAAGCACAATATGCACTCGTTCACGAACGCCACGCGGATCTGCATCCCTGACGTTCTGCAGAACGACGAGCAACAACAGCATCCCCACTTTGACGACGACGACATTCGATACAGCGATAACCTCGGCTCCGGCTTCTTCATGCCCCGACAGCAGCATGACGACGACGCTTTGCTGTGCGGAAGCCTCGGTGGTGCTGATTCTCCTAGTTCTAGAGTTCCTCCTCCTCTTCCTCCTCGGACGAGAGCAGGCGCCACTGGCGCAGGGAGAGTTGGCGCCCACCGCACGCCAAAGACTCACTTTGCAATGCTCGGCGAGCAACTCCAGATGTTCCGACCCGAGTCCGGCTCCGTGGTGCTCTCAACGCGATCGGCAGAGGACAATCGCGGCGATCACCTCCAACAGAAGAACGCGACGAATCCTTCAAGCGCTTGCGAACGTACGGGGATCCGAGGCGTCGCAGCGGTGATCGCAGGCTGCTTTGGTTTCCGCGTCGTCGCGCTACTGGTATTCTGCTCGAGTTCCTATCGCAATATGATCCAGTCGTGGATCCTCACTTGGATGGAGCCGTACATCCAGCCGTACCAGACCAAGGAGGACGTCGCGGGCTTCGTGTACTTGCTGTGTTGTGGCGTAGTGCCAACGCTTCTCGCGTGCTTATTGTGGCATGCGTTCAAAGGCAACAAGCTTCTCTACGTGGCGTTCCAGTCTGACAAGCTCTCTCACTTCCTGCGTCAGAAGCCGACGCTCTGGCGGCCAGTACAGTGCTTCTCGTCGTCAGGAGCTACGCATCAGCACGATGAGGCTGTATCTCCAGACTCCCCACCGTCATCTTCCTCCTCGTCACCACCGGCAAAGTACCAGCTCTACATCGACGCGACCTGGGGCGAGCTCGGCTTCATGCTGCTGATGCTTGTGAGTGTGACCATCCTATTTATCGAGGTTCTTGTCGTCGAAGGGATCTCGTCGCTCTCGTCCACGTCGACAGTCTTCCGCGCCATGGGGAAGAGCTTCGGGTACATCTGCCTGTTTACGATGGTGTGGCTGCTGCTGCCGGTGGACAAGACGAGCTTCTGGATGGAGTTCTTCCACCTCCCCCACCCACTGGGCATGAAGTATCGGCGATGGCTCGGCACACTCACTCTAGCCTTTGGAGTTCTGCACTGTGTCTGCCACGCGATCACCTTTTATCTGCGCGACGAGTTCGTCTCGCAGCTGCTGCCGCACTTTGGCGCAATCTATCAGGACACTCCGATCCGGGACTCGAATGGGATCAACGGAGTCGGTGAAGTGGCGCTCGCAGCGATGATCGTTACGGGCATCGCGTCGCTGCCAGTGTTCCGCAAGAAATGCTACGCCGCGTACCTGAGCATCCAGCAAATTTGTGGCACGATCGCTGTGCTGTCAGTCTGCGTGCACTACCCTCAGGGACTCTGGTGGCTATTCCCGTCGGTCGTGCTGTTTGTGACCCAGAAGATCGTCGCCGGAAGTCACTCGAGGTACCCTGTAGAGATCGTGGATATGGCGCCGCTGCCGAATGGCATGACGCGACTCGTGTGTCGTCGTGCGAAACAGAGCCAATCGCAAATGGCGACATTCACGCCGGGTCAATTTGTGTACCTGTACGCGTCCCGAATCTCCTGGTTCCAGTGGCACCCGTTTTACGTCGCCAGCAGCCCGAGCGCCCACGACGACACGTTCAAAGTGTACGCACAGGCATGTGGTGACTGGACCGAGTCATTCTTCGACCTCAGCAAACTCGCGTACGCGACCCAGGAAGCGCCGGCGATCTACGCGGACGGGTTCTACGGCCCTTCACTACCGATCTACTATGAGCAATACGGGTGTCTGGTGCTGATCGCCGAGGGTATTGGCGTCACAGGCGTCATCGCAATGCTCGAGGAGCTCTTCTTCAAGGCACAAGCCCGTCAAGTGGCTCGCAAGAGTGGGGATTGCAGTGGTGATGCTAATAACTGGGTTGACGCCTCAGCCTCACACCAGGTCTGGTTCCTATGGGTCTGCAAGGACATCTGCCTCTTCAAGGAATTCGAGGAGCTGCTCACGGCGATCCGGGAGTTTGATCCGAGCGAAGAGCACTTCCGCCTTCGCCTGTTCCTCACAAAGATACCGGCGATTCAGGAGATCCGATACAAACCACCGATGCCGTGCATCTTTGGAGACGCGGCTGATAACCTTCTGTTCGTAAAGAAAACTGATAGTAAGAAAACCACGAAGAGATCCGAAGGCTGTGAGCACCATTCAGTCGATATGGACGCTCACGAAGATGCTCTCAGATCCCCTCGACCGCAGAACAAGAGCGGCTGCTTCCGCTTCAAGTCGCGTCCATTCCAAGCCGCAGCCGCGAGTCCGATGTACCGAGTTCTCGTGGTACTCGTCGTGTTCGCTGCGACGTTAGTGCTCGCGATTCACGTGGAGTGGCAGGATCACCAGCACGGGAGCGGCATCTTTGGAGGGGAGGCCGAGGAAACAGAGGGTATGTTCCGCCCCATGCACCGCATCGCGTGCGTGTTGGTGATCTTCATGGGCTGCCTGAGCGCGTATCTGCTCATCATCTGCGAGGAGTTTGTCAAGGCCATCACGAAATTCAAGGCTTGTGAGCTCAGCAGAAGGACGAGAAGAGGTAACCAGGGCGCGGTATTGAAGAAACGAGTGCGACGTCAAACGTGCGGTACGGAATGCGAGCCGAGGTCCGCATGTGCAACGACCATGTTGACGTCTTCGACGACAAGGAACTCGGCCACCCATTTTGTCGAGATGTCTCCGTACGCTGCTTCACATTCAAACTCAGGTCAAGTTCAAGATGATCATGACTACGACCTGGATCATGTCCTAGAACAATCGGAGGGCTACGAGAGCCACAGTGATGATGGTGAAAGGAGCAACAGCAACCTCTCTGGAAGTGTGTCGATCGTCAGCGAGGAAGCAAGCCACCGGTCGGCACTCGACCTCGAGGGTTCGTTCGCGTCCATCACCGCTAGTACCCAGGAGCCAGACATCCTTGAGAAGCTCAGCATCCTGTCGTTCCGCCCCAACGTCGACAAGTTCATGGCGACCGTCGCGAAATCGTACTTTGCGTACTCGGCCGAGACCATCGCTGTGTTCGCGTGCGGGAACCCAAAGTTCGTGAGCACATCCGAGGCTGCGGTGCACGCAGCAGGGGAACAGGACTCCAAGGCAGCCTATCGCTTCCATCGCATGGACTTTCGAGTGTAGTGAGTGAGTGAGGTTAACAATAACACAGTGCTTGATTTTTGTCTTAAACTGAGAAAGTAACGCGTACAAAATAACGGATACTATGCACCTACTTGAGTAAACTAAGGGGTATTTAGTACGCCTTGGCCTTGGTGCCCTGCTCACGGAAGATCTTGACGTTGATCTTGGCTTGCTTCTCGACCTTCTTGAAGAGCTCGGGGCGATAGCCCATGGGGAAGAGCGCCTCGAGCAGCACAAACATCGGCGCAGTGATCAGCGCCTGGTCAAGGCTGTCGAGAAGTGCAGGTTTACGGCGCTCAAACACGCCGTGGCCAATGAACTGCAGCGTCCAGGCGATCAGGTGCACGGGCAGCGCGAGCTGCCAGCCCGGGACGCCGTAGCTCTGCGGCGCCATCGCCGACACGGAGTTCGCAAACAGGTACGCGCAGAACACAAGCCCCGCGCCAAGCGAGCCAGCACTATATGTACATATCACAGCCAGTCATTTCAGGATGATCAGATTCGACACGTCGTCACACGTCACATATTATTCGAGAGGGGAGTATTGAATATTGCATCGGGACCGGTACGTACAGTGGGTCGAGGAGGATGTACCAAGTCATGTAGACCGCCGCGATAACCGCCGAGTAGTTGAGCACCATGTACTGACCGTAGGGAACCGCTCCAGAGCTCAGGAACGCAGGTTGAGGAGCGAGCGGCTCCGTGTCGGCGAACATGGTGAGCGCCGAGATGAGGATTGGCCAGATGCACATGAAGTGGATCCATTGGTTGACCTTGTCGTCATGGTAGGAGAGGTAGAACACCAGTTGTTTCTCAAGGTTGAAGCGGTCAGAGAGCGCGCCCATGGTAGTGATCAAAAGCTAGTGGAGGAACTTAGAGCGTGTGTGGTGCTGGTGCTGGCGAATTTGCAAGTGAGCTCTTGGGTTTTCTTACTTTTTTTTGTGTGCTGGTGGTGTGGCTTGGCGCTTCAAGGTGGAAAAGAAAAAGCACAGGTGTAGTTATACTGACCTATTTAAATTATATATACCTTTTAATAATTTACTCAAAAAGAATTGATTAAATTTTTATAGTACTTTAAAATAAGTCTTGTAGCAAATACGGAATGAAGATGTTTTAAGAGGTGGACTAAACAGCGCCAAGTTGAAGATTACCAAGGGTCGCATAGACCTGCTCAATGTACTTTCGTCCAATCATCATTCGTAAACCATTAAATATAGATATCTATTGGCCTAAAACGTGCATTTAATTGTTTGTATTTTGGCGAACAAGCGATTTTACAGATGAATATTGCTATTTCATTCGCTGAATATGGTGCCAACCCGTAATCAGGCTCTCGAAATCCGTCACAAAGACACGAGTGTCTAACTTATCCCCTTACGTAAACCCGAGCCAATTGCTGTTTGAAATTTCGCTCCATCGCAGCCTTAACTTCAGCGACTTCAACGACATAAAGGAAGCCAACCCCCACGACAACGCACAATATGGTGAAGAGCTCGCGCCGTGACAAAAAACTCATGGAACTCTTCGAGTTCGCTCTCAAAAGCAACACCAGAGAAGAAAAAAACTCGCAGGGGCCATGTTCAATCAAGGAAACGAGAACTCCCCTCTCGGAAGCAGGGGTGGGAACTGTTTCTGCGTCTCATGCGCCACTAAGTGAGCTGTTAGTTAATCCCACTTTTCCGTGCGAGCCTGGGGACGAGTGTGTGACCCGTGACCGGTTGAAGTGCGCGGCTGTTCTCACGGAGGCCGCCGTTCAATTGCGAAATGAACGAAATGAACGCCCGCCACTCACTCACACACAGATCTGCTACAATAGCGAACGGGAACACCAATGCAGCTAGGTATCGAGTCCAACAAAGAGCGCCTGGCTCAGTGATGTTGAATTCGCCAGCTAGCAGCTAAACGCAGGCCACTTTCTGTCGCGCTAGATATTGCTGCTGGCAAGCAGAACGGTAATGACTGACTGGGCTGCTCTCTTCGCTCTTAGTACAAAGCTTTGTATTATTTGCAAAGCAACTAGCTAACGCAGTATACAGGAGCGACGCGCGACCGGCAAAGTTGGTTTGGAGTTTCTTGATCGAAGGAGCTTGCACTGCCTCCGTGCAATGTGATGAGAGAGGCACATGCGCAAGCTCAACCGAAGGCTCGCTAGTGGTCGGTTACTCTACACTGGGTCACCGTCGCTCAATTTCTTCTTGTTGTGTTTTTCTATTCTATCGTGGCTGAACCTGGTCTTCAAAAGTTCCTCCGTTTCTCGCTAACCTCCTCACTGAAGGGTGAGCCAGGGTCCATCCAATACTTAAGAGGACACGACGATTTCCTCCATCGTCGTCAGGTTTCTTGCGATGCCTTCGGCCCCACTGACGAGACAATTCAGCAGCAGCAGCTCCTCCATCGACACCTTCTCGAAGCGGTTGTTCTCCATGAGCCACTCGACGTACGCGGCTTTCATGCTGTCCGCAATGTCGCTCAGTGTAAAGTCCTCGACGTTCAAGACATCGTGCTGGCGGCGCATGGGCGAGAACATGTTGTAACCCCCGACGGTGCCGGTCGATGCTCTTCGCATGAGGTTCTGGATGTTCTTTGGTGTGATCGCCGTTGTCACATTAACTGTCGTTGAGGCCCTCTCGCCACCGCCCGGCGCTTGAGGGGTGATGGCACCGCTGCTATCCCGAGTGTCCTCCTCATTGATCCGAGAGAGCGCGCCACTCATCGATCCACGGGCCACCGACCCCTGTCGTCTCAGGATCGGAGCCTTTGGCTTGTGGGTCTGGTACACTTCCACCTCGAGCTTCAGTCCGTTCTCGAGCGCCTCCATGAACTCCTCGAACGACACCTTGCCGCTGCAGTCCTTGTCGACAATGTCCATGAACTCGGCCACGTACTTGTGAATCTCGTCCTCCTTCACGGCCCCGGACTGCGCAAAGATACTCTCGAGCATCACGGAGACCTCGTCGGCGTCGATCTCGCCGCTGCAGTCCTTGTCGGCGAGTCGAAAAGCCTCTTTCATCTGCATGAAGATCGCCGTCTGCTCCGGGTCTGCGTACAAAAATCCGTCGCTAAAGAGCATCTGCAGCGTCGTGAACGTATCCGTGACCGAGGACTGGAACTGGTGGCTCGCGGACGCCCACTTCTGGTATGTGTTGTCGCCGTTGTTCTCGCTCATCTTGTCCACGCCGCCGTCGCGGATGTCCACGGCGTTCTTGAGGTTCACCTTGTGCTGCTTGACGCGGAAGTTGAACCAGCGGACAAGCTTATACAGCAAGTTGTTGTTGTTGAGAAGGCGGTGCGAGTTGTCGAGTACGGACTCGTACTTCTGGTACGAAAACGCCGGGCGCCACATCATCGGCTCGGCGTTCGCCTCGTGGAGTAACTTGCGCTGCTCAACGAGCAACGCTGGCACTTTGACCTGCAGGATGTCACGCAGCTCGGACATCGTATCTTCATTGATCACGTCCGAGCTGGACAAATGGTGACCGAAGAGCACGTCGAAGCTCTTCTGCAGCTGCTTGAGCGTCTCCTGGATGTTCGCGCGCAGCAAGCCCGTTGCGCTCTCGGGACAGAGCGCGAGTTCGATCAGGATGAACAAGATGATGCCCACCGACGTCTGCGCGAGACTCGAGTACGACGAGATCGCGATGCTCGTCGAGCTGTCGGTGCCGCCGGCGATGCATACGTCCGACTGCTTGAGCAGGATGCCCGCGGCAATGAACGCCGACACCAGGCCGGCATAGGAGCCATACCCGCCGGAGAACCGGACGTACATCGAGACCGCGACCCAGATGAACAGCGCCACGTCCGACAGGAACACGTTCATGTACTGCGGACGGCACACCTGGGAGATGAAGAACTGGAACACGGACGGCACGACACTTCCGGCCACAACACCGCCGACACGATTCACGGTGACACTGAACGAGCCGCCGATGTGGTTGCCCATGACGTACGCGACCGCGGACGGGGTCGTCGCGCTGTATGCGTATACGTACACGGCTAGGAACGTGCCCATGAGGATCGCGATCGCGACCTTGAACGCCGAGAGTACTTTCAGACGCGTGAGGTGGCTCACGATGAAGAAGCCGCGGATTGACTTCTTGATGAACGACTTGGCGCGGATGCCGTCGGCGTGCTGCTTCTCGTTGTGGGTCGTCTGGAACTCGATCAGCGTACTGCAGAACGAGTTGAGCGAGAAGAGGAACAGGTTGAGCGGCACGTTGCCCTCAACGTCCTTGAGCGTCGCCTTCTTGGCGCGCAGCGTGCGGTTCTGCGTCGACCGGTACCGGTGCAGGGTGTTTTCCATCTGTATCTCCAGGGTTCGGATCGACTGGAGGTCCAAGTCTGTTTGGTAGGAAATAGCACACAGTAGATAGAACCAAGGTTAGCATCGGTGAACGTCCATCCCAAACATATAGCTTAATTAAAGTCCAAGGCACGTACGCTTGGAGCAGTTGTGCACTTCGGTCGAGATCTCGTTGAGCAGGTCGCCCGAGCGCATCTGGATGACGTAGATCTCACGCTGCAGCACCTTCATGTACGCAAAGTGCAGGTGTTCGTACTGCTCGAGCTGCATGGCGCTGTTGAGCGAGCGCAGGTCCGCGATGAGCGAGCCAATGAGGCGCACATAGTTCTTCGTGACCGAACGGTTGAACTTGAGGAAGTAGTGGAAGCACACGAGCTGCTCCCACCAGACGTCCTCCAGCAGCGCGTTCATGCGCATGTGGCGCACCGACGCGGCATCAAACTTGCGGCGCAGCTTGAGCTTGAGGAAGTTCATGTGGTCCACGTTCTTGTTCTTGAAGCAGTACGAGTCCACGATGATGTTGAGCAGGTCCAAGATGTCTTCCGAGCTCTTCTGGGTCTCGGCGTGCAGGCGTCGGATCGCACTGTAGTCACCAATCCACAGCAGCCAAATTAGATGGTTAATCTTCACTATGCCTAGGCCGAGGCTAGCAGTAGCAATCGAGAGATAAGATAGGACTACTTACAAGACCGGGTACGGGATGAACATGATGAGCAGCGAGATGAGCGTGCCGACAAAGCCGACGAGGAAGTACATCTCAAGGTTCTTGAGGATGTTCTCGGTTTCGAAGAACGCGTCGCCCGTGGTCTTGAGCTTCGTGCCGTCGAGCGGGTTCGCCGGGTTGATGATCGTCAGGGCTATACGTTCGTAGTTACGTAGGTAGGTACAACAGGGTTAGACTTTGGTTCAAGGGTTTCTTCAAGGCCCAACAGATAAGGTGGGGTTCACGTACCAAAGTAGAGATTGTTACCGAGCGCGAACTTCTTGGTGTTGTTCTCGATTGGCAGCAGCAAGATCACGACCGTGAAGAGCATCATGAAGGGCAGGATCACGTAAAAGTTGTGCGCGTTGACCCAGTACGGGCTCGAGCTGAAGGTCTTGGTGATCTGGTAGAAGCCCTCGGTCGGGTCATCGGCATTTGGATCCGACGTGCGGATTGTCACGAGCGCGAACAGGATCATGTTGTAGATGAGCGCCATGCCGACGCCATAGAACGCCTGGCATACCTCGCGGATCGTCGCGCCGACGTTCTTCTGCGCCGAAAAGATCACGGCCACGGCGCAGTAGCTGAGACCGCCCAGGTAGTACCAGTCCGGGAACAAGAACCACTTCTTCGAGTGCTCACTGTTCGGCTCGTAATCCGGGTCGCGCGTCTGGATCGCCGACGCCAGCAGCACGCCACACGCCACGCGAATCGACATCTCGGCATTAAAGCGGAACTCGGCTGCGTTGGGAAACAGTAGCAATCGTGCAAGAGTCAGAAGAAGAGAGCTAGGCTGATGGCGACATCATTGATTGTACGAGCACTGCGGTAGTACTCACGGGCAAAGCGCTCCTGCTTGAGCGAGCCCTTGCGGTTGCTGCCCATGTCGATGTTCATCTTGGCGGCCTTCTCGCCCATGTCCTCACTGCCGAACGTCATCCGACGCACCCGCGGCGCCAGCGGGCTCTGGAAGTCGCTGCCGACGCTGCCGTGATGGACGCCAGCTCCAGTGGGACCGCCGTCGTTGGCGTTCAAGGGAACTGTTAGGTCACTATTGACAAATTGACGCACGCACATCCATGCAATTGACAGAGGAATAACGCAGAACATTAGCATATCAGCATGAAGGACAATACGGGTGGACAGAGGACACTCCAAGACGAACAGGCATAGCATCGTAACCACGTACTTCATGTTGCTGGTCTCTCTTTCTCTCTCACTCTCTCTCTATCTCTCTGTCTGTCTGCGTACGCTCACTCTCTCAATGTGTCTCTGCTGCTGGACGCTCGCTCAGCGTGTTCTGTTCTCTCTTTTTCTCTCTGGTCTGGAAATGAAGGAATGCACGGCAGTGGCTGGACTGCTTGCTTACTTCACAAATGGCAATGGACAGGAAGCTGGAGGAATAAGAAGACGAGTGTGGTGTGCGTCTCTGTCTCTTGCTCTCGTGCTCGTGAGTCTGTGGAACAGCTGGGCTTCTGGCGATCACCACGGGATCATCGATTGGATTCACGGCGCCTATCAAATTGGTGCGGAGCCATCCATCCATGCGCAAGCGAGCGCAAGCGAGCGCAAGAGCCCCAATCCTCGCAGAGGAAACAGATGTCCCACAGAACTATTTGACTATTTATACAGTTTTCAAGTCTTTGTGCGATAATTTATGACTGGTACGATACTGGTTTCCACGTCAAAGAGGTTTCATTGGGACACATTCGCCTGAGTCACAACGTGACGCTCGAGAGGCAGAAGGGGCTGTCGCAGAACGTCTTGGAAGCCCCCAAACCAAACCAGACACGCTGCCGAACAAACAACACCTTCAAAAGGACCAGGAAGAACCAACAGCCGTGCTTGCTTTGCATTGCAAGGCCAGCCAATCTCTCTCTCTCTCTTTGTCTTGCTGCTGGTGTTGAAACTAAGAGAGAGAAAGAGAGAAAGAGAGAAAGCGAGAGGCAATCAATCAATCAATCAGCGAGTCTGGGGGGTTTCAAGATCAAAAGATCGCTCGCTTCGTCTCTCGCTTCAAAATACGGAGCAGCAGGCGAACACATCACTCGATCTCAATTGAATGGATGGTGGAGAGGCTTTGAAGGGATCAAGATCCCTTTTCCATCAAATGACTGACGACATTTCTCACCGTTTTAGCTCTCTGTTGACCTTTTCTGGGTTTGCCAAAGGCTCCCTGGGCTCGCCTTTGAAGATAACTCACAAAGCGATTTTGAATGCATGCACCTTGGTAAATACACGATGTCCCAGTTCTTGGTGGACGCTTTCTTCGTGAAGAAAAGACCGTCGTTCTCCAACGCCTTCGGTCTGCTATATATTACTTAAATCAGCAAGCGCATGCAGCGCACTTGCCCCCACCGTCAGCTCACGGCAGCTTCTTGCGTCAGCCAGGCGCTCGCAACATGGATCTGTTTTCTACAGTCTTGATCGCACCTGAGCCGAATGTCTATTCGAAGCCGAGTGGAAGGCGCTGCGCCAGATTTTACTCGGCGGGCTGTTAAGTGAAGAGACCAAAGATGCCTCGCATTCGATTAATTTATGTCACGCGGAAAAGGCCACCACTGTATTCCCAGAATAATAGGAACATTGTATCCCTACCTCTCATAATAAATAGCACGTTGTAGCTGTTCATGCATCATATTTCAACATTATTTTTACCACTAATTGCATAATATTTACCTGATAAATTACATAGTTTTGCTGTTTGCCTCGCGATCGCGGCACCCAGAGAATTGATGGTACTAACTACAGATGAGAGCGCGTTGAAGGCAGGGGTAATATCCAATACCTTTTATTTCCGATATCGTCATGTTTTTGTTAAGTACTGTTTTTAGAATTTGAATTTTAAAAAGAGGCGCCAAACCCACTTGTCTGACGCATGCAGCCACAAACCATTTTGACAAGCTCACTCTACGTCGGCATGACCACGCGCGTTCGCTTGACGAAGCAGCAGCACCTACTCATCTGCAGCAAACACGAAGAGCGACCAGAGTGGAGCTATAATGAGCTGGCCGAGTGGGCGAGCAACCAGTTCGCGCTGTCGAAGCGCCCCGGCAAGTCCACGATCATGCGCATCGTCCGATCGAAGAGCGCGCTGAGCACGCTGTCAGCGGACTGCTTGGCAAAGCAGCGACTGCGCTCACCACACACACTACGACTCGACACTGCAGTCGTCGAGTTTGTTGTCGACGCCGAGCTCGCTCACACACCGATCTCGAGCAGAGAGATCATTCGCGTTGGCGAAGGGCTCGCGAACGAGCTCGGCATTCCAGCACGTGATCGGCCGCGCTTCACGCGCTCTGGGTGGCTTCGCCACTTGTTGGCGCGATATGGCTTCCGTCACAAGCGAGCCCATGGCGAGATTGCGTCAGTCGATGTGGAAGCAGCAAAGAAGCAAGCGGGGCGCATTCGCGACCACGTGCGCCGGTACCACCCAGCAGACGTCTATAATATGGACGAGACCGCCTTGTATTACAAGGCGGTGCCTCGAACGTCGGTGTGCCTTCGACTAGCGCCAGCGCTCAAGCAAAACAAGTCCAGAGTGACGATGGTTGTCGCGGCAAATGCGGACGGCAGCGACAAGCTGCCGCTTTTGATCCTCGGCAAGTCGGAGAAGCCTCGGTGGCTCGCTAAGAAGCGATGTGGCGTCGACTACGTGGGCACTACAAAGGGCTGGATGACCGCCGCCACATACCAAGCATGGATACGCGCTTTGAATGACCGCATGGAGTCGGAAGGACGCCATATTTTGCTACTCGTCGACAACGCACCGTCGCACATTCTGGGCGACACGGCTCTGGGCAACGTAACCGTGGTCAAGCTGCCACCGAACACTACGTCTTTGCTCCAGCCGATGGATCAAGGCATAATCGCGGCACTCAAGCGTGGCTTCATGAGCCGAAAGACCGAAGCAGCAGTAAGCAGGTATCTGGACGGCTACAGACAGCCGTACGCTGTGTCGTTGGTCGAGGGGATTGAGTGGTGTTACGAAAGCTGGTCGAGTGTCTCTGCAGACACAGTGAGGAACTGCTGGAGGCACGCCGGCTTGCTTGTTGATCGCATGCATATCGACAATCTGGCCAATTAGTAATAAATATAAGACCACCCCTGGGGGGGAGCAAAGATACCTTACTTGTTTACAAGTTCGGCTGGACTCTTTCTTCTGCCAGAAGGAACTGCCCAGCACTGTTAAACTAGTCTACATGGCTGAGGTTCTCAGTCTCGGAACGGAATGGCGAGAGCGTGAAGATGGATGAGACTCGGACGAGTCCGTCGCGGAGCGTAGTGTCGTCGGTCAGGATTGCTTGGTGGAGGGCGTGGCGGATGTGTAGACGACGGCGGGAGTCAATCCAGTGCCACTGGGTTCTCGCGTCTGGTGGCGGTTCGTGCTGGTGTTTGCGTTGGTTGCGGTTTTGCCAGAGGATCGTGAACACGATGCTGCGAGTGATGTTCCATGCCAGGAGTACGCTATGGCTGTGTTGGTGCCACCGAGACTTAAGTGGGAGGTCGAGGCCGAAGAGTGCTTGGTTCCAGGAGATCGCGTGGTGGAGAGTTGGCCGCCATTGTCGAAGAACGAGGTTCCAGAGCTCAGAGTAGTGTTGGCACTCCCAGAAGAGGTGGTGGTAGGTCTCGATCGCGTTGCAGCCGTGAGCACAATGGCGGAGATTTGGGTCGCTGTGATGCCGCCAGAAGAAGTAGTGCGTCGGGAGAATGCGCCACTAGATGCGAAGAGCCACGTCGAGCATGCGAGGGGCGATGGACTTGCGGAAGTTGTTCGCGTGGTCGCGCAGCTGCGTCATGCTTGGGGCGTCGGTGAGTACGTGTCTCTGAAGCGGGTGTCGTGTCTTCGGTGCTGCTGTTGTTGTAGCGAGAGCTGTGCCGAGGACTTTCGATGGGATGAGCGGGAACCAGTGGCGTTTGAGCAGGGTCGACGCATGCCACGGCAACAGCGGCTTGAGCTGATTGTGTGGCATCTCGATGAGCGTCATGTCAACACCGCTTGGGAACAGTCGGTCGAAGACTTGTGTGAGTTGGCGATGTAGGAATGCGATGTTGCGGCCCTGCGGATCGGGAAGCTCGGTAGCGCAGTACACCGTTGCAGCAAACACATCCAGGGTCGGCCATCGCATGTTGGGGGTGAGGAAGTCTTGGAGCGTGGAGAAGCCACAGCGTGCCAGAGAGCGTCTGATGAGCGGATTCGATGTCTCCCATAGCGATCGTGGAGCTCTCGTGGCAACCCCTGCCTGGTACCGCCAGAGTGAGTATTTGTTGTTCCAGATCGGGACTGTCAGGCAGATCTGTTGCCGTTCGCGTGGTGGGAGGGTCTCGATGTTCAGCGTCTTTGTCCATGCGTCCCAGGTGGCCATCACGTCTACCCACCACGACGTGAGCCTCGCGGGGTGGGCTTTGAGATATCGGCGCGAGAGTGGCGTCCACAGGACGTCGAGTAGTGACGTTCTGGTGTTGTTCGGCGGTTGGAGAGCAGTGAGCTGACGCATCGGGATCGAATACCGTCCGAACGACGAGGGGTGTTGTTCACTCGCTCTCACTAGTTGCTGTAGAGTACTGAGCCGTTGCCGCTGGATGAAGCGCTCGACGTTCGGAAGGCGCAGCGTCGTTCGCTCTGGAGTGCTGTATAGCCACTCCGAGGCGATCATCAGCGGTCCTTTGCTCGGTTCTGTCTGCGTTCGTACTATGTAGTTGTTCAGCGCTCGTTGCCAGTTCGCCATTCCTGTGGGGGGATGCACGTGACCGACGAACAATACCACAGCTGGGATGCCATCAGCGTCCGAGCGACGACTATCCGACCTTGTAGCGTCTTCGCTCGCCACTTCCAGATCGAGAACTGCGCGAAGAACTTGGCGTTGTATAAGACCACCCCTGTTTGCGAGCCGAATCGGGATTCACATAATTCAGTACTTTTCATAAGGTGAACATTGAGATTCCCAATAACCCGCTCAAAGCGATAAAAATCAGGCGTGCCTTCAACGCGCTCCCATTTGTATATCAAAAATTATGGAATTCAGTCAATAGGGCGTTTCCAGCAGTTACAGTCAGATATGCCATATTTACTGCAAACTACCTTAATTATCGGGTAAACTGTGTTTGAGCCATATATAACGAGTCAAGATTGGAACTGCCGTAATTACTTTTCTATTAATGTGTCGAAATACGGCAGTTCCAATTTGTTGGAATACTGATTGAAAGACTTCTTCGGACACATTTTTCCACTTCAACCTCCCGAAATTGGAGAGCTCTTTTGAAGATGTTTCTATTGATGGTTGGCACATGATAGACACACACATGGCCTCGCTTTCGACTCAATAGACTCAAAAGCCCCCGCACAAATCCTTTTGCTTTGCTTCCTTGGTTAGTTTGAGACTAACTTGTTTACCTTTCACATTCGCTCTACCATGTAGAATAGAATTTGGTTGGACACCAATGTCGCTTGCTGTCGAACGTGTCCTCTCCTCTTCACCTCCCCATCTCAGCATTTTTCTTGTTCGTCTTCAAATATACACACGCATACTTACAAGTTAGAGCTCAAACGACTCGAGCTTCTGGACTGAGAGGCGAGCTGCCTCCGGTTGGGCCACCGCCGCAGCAGCTGGGGCTGGCGGAGCGCGGCGCACGATTTCCACCACTCGAGGCGGGATCTCGACCTCGCGGTGGTTGCCTCCGGCGTTCAGTTGCACAGACGCAATCTTCTTCTCGAGCTCTTGGTCGCGCTGTCGACGCTGCTCTTCCTTCAATGCGGCCTCGCGGCGGCGCTGGTGCTCAACCTGCTGCTTCATTATCGCTTCGCGCTTCGCCTCGCCAATTAGGGATGATCGAGGCACTGGTGCGACTTCTTCTTCCTCGCTGTCGTCAAGGTCGTATTCTTCGCCACTGTCTTCCTGTTCGAAAGAGTACGATTGCGCTGCTTGCTGCGCCTTTTGCTTCTCGAGCTCCTGTCGCTCGAGCTCGCGGATTTGTTCCTCGCGCTCGGCACGTTCGCGCTCGTGCTTCTCGCGCTTCTGACGGCGCTGCGCTTCAAGCAATGCCTCCTGATTTTGGCGTTGCTGCTCGGCCTGGATCTCTGCCTCGCGGCGCTGTTGCTCTTCCTCACGCTCGCGTTCAACTGCTTGCAGCTGCATCTGAAGCGCGAGTCGTTGCTGCTCTTCCTCTGCTTCTTGTCGCAACGCTTCCTCATGATATCGTCTCGCCTCTTCTTCCTGCTGCTGTCGCTGTCGAGCTGCATCCTGCTGCTGAAGAATCGCAGCTGCCTCTGCGGCCTCTCGCTTCGCTTCTTCGTGTCGTCGCGTCTGTTCAATCATGTACGCCTGCTCACGCTCGATCTCCTCAGCACGCAGTTGATCGGCTTCGTACTGCTGACGTTGCGCCGCCGCCTCTTGCTCTTCCTCCGCCTGACGCTGCGAATCGACGCGGACCTGCGCAGCGTGAAGCTGCTGCTGTTGCTGCTGCTCGTCCGACAGTCGCTGCTGCTGCTGGTATTCGCTGTTCACACCCATGCTCTGTCGTCCGCCATGGTGCATTCGTCTCGCGATCGTGAAGTTCTGGAAGTCCGTGATCGACGTGCCTCCGTTGCCCGACCCTGGCGCGCCGTTGCCATTGCTGACGTTGGCCACGCTGCTGTTCAGACTTCCGCCACTGCTCGCGCCGTTAAAACCGTCGTGCAAGGCGTTCGGTAGGTGGTTCATCGAGCCGCGCTGCGGCAGGTGCATCGGCTGGCCGTTATTGATGCGGAACGCCATCATGAGTTTGTCCACCCAGTCGTTCATCTCCATCTCCGTGCCGGCCGCGACGAGCAGCCGCCGCTCGGGCGCGTTCACTGCGATGCGCCAGATCGTGGATGCTGAGCTGCCGGTCTTCATGCTGTCCATGGGCATGACCTCGACCATGCCTTCGTCGCAGCCCGTGAGGTCCACTTCGCCGCGCAGGTCACCGTCTTCAAACGTAAAATACTTGAGCTTCGCCGGCGTGAGCACAAAGTAGCGCGGCTTCCAGTTCTTGCGACCGAGGATGCCTGAGCCCGAGCCTTTCTTGAACAGCACGCCCGTGCGCAGGATCTGGTCTGATTGGCTCATCCTGAACTCTTCGTAATGCAAGCGCTGTGTATGTGCGTGAAGTGTAATGCGCGGTGGAGCCTGTAAACGGACGAGGGGGGAAAGTGATGAAAAAAACAGACAAGCAAATGAGTTTTCTTCTTCTCTCGTCTCGCTCGTCCCACAATCCAATCGACGATCGATCTCTTTCACTCACCGAATGGACGCAGATGTGCTGTCGTTCGTGTGCTGGCAGCTACTAGCTGAGCTTGAGCTGTATGAGCTGCAGTGGTGCAGTGGGTAGCTGCTGGTCGCTTAATCCTGCGCGTGCGGTTAGCTGGTGTCACTCGTGGTGCTCGTGTCAGCGCAGTGGGCGCCGCTTGGTTGTCTGCTTCCTGCTTTGTGTCGAACGATTCGCCTGCTGCTGTGTTGTGCTGGGAGAACAGAATGATTCTCTTGATGGATTGTGCGCGTGTACAGAGTATACTAAACGGTTGTATATGTATAATCTATACGCATCGGGTCCGGTTGCGACCGGTAAATTTGTTAAAACAGCGATCTGGGATTTATGCGAACAAAGAAATGACTGATATCCGGATATTCATGAGGCTGGCTGATTTCTGTCCACTGCTGAAAAAAGCTCGGTCCGGATATTCACTCAAGCAGGAGAAAAATCATAGGAAATTTTGATTAGTCTACCTGTCATAACGACTATTTTACAAGATGCTTACTTACACTGTTATAAAAATCAATTTATAAGGAAAAGTCGATAATTATATATTTATAAAGGTTTGCGATCATATTTATTTCAGTTAAAGTTGGCAGCCAATTCACTAAGTTGATATATCAGCTTGTTCAGTCAGTGGATATAGGCAGCGCTAAAACTGAAGAATCACATCACACTCTTTGTGTCGTTTGCGCCAAAGGCCACACACATGCCCATCATGGCATTGCAATGATGTGACTCACTCATTCGGTGTTCCTTCCACTCCCTCCCTCCCTCGTACATACATACACTTGCCAGTGCTAATACATTTGCTGTTTGCCTGTGTCATGGCGACGCATATAGAGCACACAACGCTCTTCCTCTCACTCTCTATTGTGTAGGAACCAGGCGACTACACAATTTCCCGCACACACCCAAGCCAGAGTGGGAAAAACAGTCCACTGTATGGTTTCAGCCATTTGTTTGACTCCATCGTCGCTCACCAATCAAAAGACAGGGTGAAATCTATTTCCCGCGGATTGGAATTGCTAGTCGGCAACTCTATTTCACTTTCTAATCTTGTAAACGACTGCCTTTTTGCTTGCTCATTCATGGACGACGATGTACAGGGATTCCTCAGCCATCCTATCCTGCTCCATTATGCATTCAGAAAAACATGCCGAACTGTGTGAGACTCATGCTCAGTTGGCTGGCGGTGTGCATTTCCGCATGGCTCCTCTAGGTCATTGCTATCCCCTTCTGGATATCCATGGATCTCCTAGTACGCCCACGACTCGCTTGATGCGTTCACCGCCACTCGCTCAGGCGCTTCATGGCGCCACATTTGCTGCATGCTGCAGCTTTCTTATTGTTCTTCTGTCCACAGCTGCGCTTCACACACTCCCACTGCTCTTGGGCGACGAGTGACGTCGGGTTCGGAGCGCGAAAGCCGCTCGCGTGCACGGTGCCGACTGTCTCTTTACCTGCTTCCTGCGCCTTAATGCGCTCAAAGAAGCTACGCACGTCGAGAGGCTGCTGCTGTTGTTGCTGATTGGTATCGGAGTCGCCGGCGTTCGTGGCTTGGCTTTGATCTTCGGATCCTTTGTGCTGCGCGCTCTCAGAATAGTCTCGCTCGTCGTCGCTATCGCTGCCCCTCTTCCTCTTCTCCTTCTTGTGCTTCTTGCTCTTCTTCGCCTTCTCTTTTTTGACTTTCTTCGTCTTCTTGTGTGACTGGGCATCGCTGTCGCTATCACTACCATCAGCGTATCTGCGATCTCTGCTCTCGCTGCGGCATCTCCTGCGGTTCAGACTAGAGCTCCGGCGGCGATTGCGACTACGGCTCTTGCTGGCGTAGCGCCGTGGGAGATGCTGCGCACGAGCATCGTGGCTTCTGCTTCTGCTTGCACTGCGACAACGACTGCGGGTTGGACGCTGCGGCGCGCGTCTCCCGGTGCTGCGCGAATGGCTGCGCTTGTCGTGAGGGTGGCGACGCCTGCGTGGCGGGCTTTTGCTTCTAGAGCGACTGCTGCTTCTGCTTTTGCTTCTGCGCTCCGCATGCTGATGGCGCCGCTCAGGGCTCTCGCTTCGCGCCATCTCCCAACTTGCTGAGCTTTTGTATCTGTTGCACCTCACGATGCTTAGCAAAAGTGAACAGATCTCGCTTAAGTTCGATTATGTGCAAATAGCTGCAGTAGAGCGTATGGGTGAGTTACAAGGATACTATGAGACGTTCTTTCTGCTGGAAGAGTATCCCGCAGAATTGATTTCATCTCGAATTAATCTTTCGCCTTTTACTAAAGATTACCGTGGAATCGATTCACTTGAATGCGGCTTCAACCAATTTCTGGATCTCCCCTTGTGGGAGGAACACCAATAACAGTCACAGATCAGTCTCCTCTATTACATATCCCTCTTTCTCCAACTCATAGAACTCCTACTACTCCATCCATTCATCACGACTCTTGTGCATAATACTACATGCAGCTCTCACCTTCATGTCCCATACTCAACGCCACCATCGAATTCCTCATGCACATGCAGTATTCGAGCAGCAAATCTGTTTTGTTATACAGTACATTAAGGTTAGCGTAGTTTCTTGTGAATCTGTCTATATATCTTTACGAAGTAGCCCTCCCTTCGGACTTAATGGCGCAAGAACCACTTGCGGAAGCGTGCGAATCTGCGGCGGCGGTCGTCTCGCTCCAGTGAGAGCGGCTTTGGTTGCGCGTCTCCTGCTTCTTTCTTCTCACTTGTAGCCTCCTCTTTCTCCTCCTCCTCGTACTCAAACGAACTCCTTTGCGTTCTCCACTCAGGCTGCGCGTCCACGCTAAATCTTCGCTGCAGGCGACCGCCATTCTCCACACTCATTCTTCGTCGGCTCCGCGAGAAGTTGTGGAAGTCTGCGATTGACTTTGGCGGCGGCGCGGTGCCAAAGACTTGGGCATCGATCGAGCTCGGCAGCGACATACGCTCCGAGTGATAGTAGTCCTGTCGACGAGCTGCTAGATATGGAGGAGTGGTGATGACGGCACTCGAATCGTCTTGGTCGCGGTTGTCCATGCTGAGAGCATTGTCGTTGCTGGCAATACTGTTGTTACTCTTAAACTCCGATTGGAGCAGTCTGTGGATGGCTTCATTGAAATCTTCAGGGGCTTGGGCGGTAAGTTCTGGAGATGACTTGGAGATTGTCATCTTTGGCGACTCCCGCGGCTGCTGGCGGTCAGCTCCCATGTCATAGCCACTAAAAGAAGCACGCTCACCCATACCACCGATGCTCACTCGTCGTCGTGGGACGTTGATGTTTGGGAAGTCCGTGATGAACGCGTTCGCGCTGCCAATCATCATTAAACTGTCAGGCAGCGACATGCGGTGCGGACGAGGGTGGCGACGCTGGTCTTGAGGTTCACTACGAGAAGGGAGCTCGTGGCGGTTCCCCTGGTTGATGCGCAGCGCGAGATTGAGCTTCTCGACCCAGAGATTCATCTCCATCTCTGAAGTTGCCGAGAGCAAGAGCCGGCGGTCCTTGGTGTTCACGGCGATGCGCCAGATCGTCGAGGCCGAGCTGCCGGTCTTCTTGGCGTCCACGGGCATGACGTCGATGCTCGTGAGCAGCTCGCCGGTCTTGGTCTTCTTGGCGCCGAGGTCCACTTCGCCTCTCCAGCTGCCGCCCTCATACTTGTAGTACTTGAGCGCCGTCGGCGTGAGCACAAAGAAGCACGTCTTCCAGTTGCGGCGGCCGAACGGGTAGTCGACGCCTGAGCCTCTCTTGAACAGCAAGCCTGTGTGCAGGACCTGGTCATGGTATATAGTCGCAGTCATTGCCAGCCGGTCTATTGATTCTCTCGGTGGATAGATAGAGGAATGCGAAGTGCTTGGTCGATTCAGGTGAGCTGGAGTGGGCTCTTCGAGGCTTCGTTCGGGGGTCTGTGAGCCAGTTGGTCAATTGAGAAGTGAATGAACGAAAACGTTGGCTGTTTAGAGCGCATTACAAACATAGATGCCTCCTTCACTCTCGTATGGTGGCTTACAAATCCGCATGTATCTAACGTCGCCGCTTCGTGAGCATCGCATCGCATCGCATCATTGCGAATCTTGATTCAGTTCAGTAGTCAAAGCCAAAAGCTGAAAGAAAACGGGTAAACCAGAAGTTTCTCACGAGCAGATGGGCGAAACGCGGCAACATAGGGAGTCACACTTGGCTTCGCTGGTTCTTTGATTTTTGATTGTTTTTTTCACAATTTTACAAAAAAGTGGACCTGCCCGTCGCATTTCTTGCTTGGCGCGAGCGATGACTGGCGCGTCTGGGCGGTGAGGAAATGCGCGTCACGCGAGCATAAACAGCTGACGGGCATCCAACACGTGCACACACCAACAAATACCATTTACATTATTAGCAGTCAGGCAGGCCTCGTCCTGAAAGATGTGCGAGTGGAGCCATTATGCTTGAGCGGTCGTAAAGTGCTTTTTGGATCCCTTTTTGGGAGATTTGCGAAACTTCAGCTTTTGCGCAGACTGAAGTTTTGACAGCGCGTTCTCACTCTCCCAGTTGATGTCGCGGCAGATACAATCCATCAAAGGGCGACGCATTGCATACAGTGATATCCAAAGCCATTCAAAGTGAGCCAACAGCAGTACATGAATCTTTCGTTGCGCAGTCAGTACTGCTATACGAGGAGGGCGAGGAGATCGACGACCGACCGAGCAATTGATGGATACACTTGAGCTGCAGGCAGCAGGAGCCAAGCTGAGCTCCGCAGCAGCACCATCACTCACTCAGAGTCAGTTGAGCCAACTCAGAAGTGAGTGAGAGCAGGCAAGGAAAATCCATCTGAGTGAGGTCCCGGTTTACTGACATGGACCGGGTCGCACATGCAAGTGGGGCTGAACGTTTGAGAAGAGTTCAGTTACGGCACATTTTGTTGCGGGCGCCTGATCTGCGCCGACTCGGGCGCGTCGGGAAGTGTGAAGGACGACAAGCGCATTGTCCTGAATAAGGCGATATCACAAGCCCCTCAAGTGGCGCTAGTCAAAGTTGAGCTCACGGGGATCTCGAA
>JALBZD010000405.1:0-29062 GCA_038050675.1 Globisporangium cylindrosporum | reverse complement strand
CTAGGCTGCTCCGTACCAGTGGCGCCGATGTCTCCCAAAGGGAGCGTGAGGTTGTCCCGGTTTGGTATTGCCAGAGTGGGTACCTGTTGTGCCAAAGCGGCGCCGTTAAGTAGACCTGCTGTCGCTCTGGCGCGGGGAGGGTCTCCAGGTTCAGGGTCTTGGTCCATGCCTTCCAGGTCATCATCACTTCGATCCACCATGAGTTGTAGCGAATCTTGGTCTCCTGTCAAGGTTGAGCGCTCTCAGTAAACTTTGGTGAAACACTGCAACAGCATTTGTCTGATCCTGCGCACTGCTGGCGGAGATGCTCTGGGTTCCATCACCCTTCACGCACTGGAGAGTAGTCCTGCGACTGTAGGTGCGTTCAAGTTGGGCGCTTTTATATCCGGAAATCTCCAGTTGAAGTTTCTCCCATTCCTCTCACTTCTTTCAATTTCGCAGTGGAAACTTTGTCAGCTGTCAGCAGTCACCCCACACTCACCACTCTACAGTCCACAATTTGGAGCCTGCCGGTCGAGCCTCGCGATCCTTTCTCCGTCCGACCTGTCAATCGCTCGCGATGTGGTCTCTTCCCACCTTCCAGAGTGACTGGGATCGTCACGCAGGCGCAGGGTTGTTGCTGCTCCTTGCTGGAGGCCTCGCTGGTCGATGGGCATTCGAGAAGCTTGGGCCGTCGAAGAAGCCCGCCACCCAGCTTCGCCTTCGCCCTCAAGGCACGCTTCCGATCTTCTACAATACACTCCACGCCATGAAGCACGGCTCCCGCTGGGCCGACTGGATCACGGAGCAGGTCGAGTCCTTCAAAGGACAAGCGTTCTGGTTGCGCATCCTCGGCACTCCGGACATGCTGGTGCTCACGACCGCCGAGCAGTTCGAAGACGTGCTCAAGACCCACTTTGATGTGTTTGAGAAAGGTCCGTATATCATCGACATCTTTGAAGGTCTGTTCGGCGCCGGCATCTTCGCAGCAGACGGCAAGCAGTGGACGCACCAGCGGAAAACCGCGAGCAACCTCTTCTCGCTGCGGGCGCTGCGCGAGTCGATGACCGAGAGCATCCAAAAGCACGCGCTGGTGCTCAACGGCGTCCTGGATCGCACTGCCGCGCTCAAGTCGTCGGTCGACGTGTTCAAGCTCCTGAACCGGTTCACGATGGACACGTTCGCGGAGATCGGGTTCGGCATCGAGCTCGGCACGCTCGAGTCGACCGAGGACCACCCGTTCCAAGTTGCGTTCGACAGCGCGCAGCACATCTTGGTGCTGCGTATCCTGCGTCCGTCGTGGTTCTGGAAGACGCAGCGCTATCTCAACATGGGGATCGAGAAGGAGTTTAGGCAGCACCTCCGCGTGATCGACGACACGGTGTTCACGATCATCGCGCGGACGCTCGAGAACCGAGCCGCCTCGCAGTCGCAGTCGCAGTCGCAGTCGCAGTCGTCCCAGCAGCATGGAACTCGGAAGGACATTGTGTCGCTGTTCCTGGACAACGTGAGCGCTGATGCTGATGAGGACAAAACACAAGCTGCTGAAGCGTTCGATCCGGTGTTCCTGCGCGACATCGTGCTCAACTTCCTGATCGCTGGGCGAGATACCACGGCGCAGATGCTCAGCTGGTTCTTCTACTCGCTGAGTCAACACCCTCACGTCGAGCAGAAAATCCGCGACGAGCTCGCGCACAAACTCTCAAACCTCAACCAGGGCAAAGACAAAGTGGCCACCACCCCGCCGTCCATGGAGCAAACGGGCGAGCTGGTGTACCTGGAGGCCGCTCTGCGCGAGGCGATGCGGCTCCATCCGGCCGTGCCGCGCAATAGACGGCAGGCGAACCGAGATGTGACGCTGCGTGACGGCACGTTTATCCGAAAGGGTGAGGCGGTCTCCATCTCGTCTTACGTGCTTGGCCGCATGACGCATGTGTGGGGCGATGACGCGAAGGAGTACAATCCCGAGCGGTGGATCGACCACCAGAGCGGGAAGCTGATCCAGGTCTCACCCTTCCAGTTCCCGGCGTTCCACGCTGGCCCGCGCATGTGTCTGGGCATGAGCCTCGCGATGATGGAGATGAAGATCGTCGCGGCGATGGTATTGAGCAAGTTCCACCTGGAGCTCGTGCCCGGCCAGATGATCACGGCTGGCTTGTCGCTCACCCTCCCGATCAAAGGCGCGCTCATGATGAACGTACTCCCAGTCATGGGGTGATGCGGAACAATATACTCCTCAGGCTCAGACTCAAACGCTATATAGTTTAAATGAGCAACCCATTTGAGAACTCTCAACGTGGAAGCTTTGCCGTGAAGCCGATGGTCTGACTGGTTGAAAATAATGTGCAACAGACCCCAACGTATCATGGCTCCGCCTACAGGTGACAGTAATTTGTATCGGTTTATCCTCACCAGCTGCAATAGTGTTGTTAATTGACAGAACGAACAACTGTCAGGCTCAGATATCAACGCTAACGTTACTCGGCTGGTGGGAATGCAGGCACTACCTCAATGTTCAGCCTCTCGCGCAGCTCCGCCAGCGGTGTCTCAAACTCCTCCTCATACACCACGTTCATGAGGAAGCTGGCGTTGCGTCCTGCGCGCTTGGCCCACGGCACCTAGTCTCGCAATGCCCACAGCCATTCCACTTCACAGAATCACATCCACATTCACAAACGTAGGTTAGAGTATCAATCGGAAGGTCGCCACTTGAGTAGACCATGACTCACCAGATGAAAACTTCAGGAACCCGCCATAGGCGATGAGTGTTGCTACAGACAAGCCAGTCTGCGCTTCTTCGACGTACTTGAGCGCGCCTTCGCCAAAGGTGTTGGGCGGCACCACGAAGAGCGCGTACCAGAAGTCGTGCACCTCACGGTGCCGCTGCATCACGTACGCGAGCTCCATATCGTCCACGTAGTTGACGAGCGGCCAGATGTCCGGCTGTCCGACTGGAACCTGGACAGATCAACGTGTCCATTAGCATTGTTGTCAAGGTCTCGACTGTGTTACGTCGCTGGAAGATGCAAGAGAGAGCGTACCCGTTCGAGTCCACGAAGTGAGCGTACGCGGGTTCAGCGATATATTGTACGGCAAAGTGTCCGAAGAACACTCAAGAAATGACCCCAAGGGCATCTATCCCTCACAAACACTCAGCTGGCATCATCATTGGTGGTTGGTCCTGATAGGCTCATGCTGATCCTTCTAGCGAGCTACCCGTAGCGCAATCGGCACCGCTCGCCAGAAGAGCTATGCAGAACGCTTGAAGTTGTTGAGTGTTTGATCACGCGAGCAGCTCAGAAGCATACAAGCAATATGAACACTGCTCATACTTCCATGGACACCTTTGGCAAACTCATGCTTAAGGAAGTCATGGGTGTAAACTGCGCTGAAGTCGATGTTTGTCATACGAATTCTTCTGGTGTTCTCTCTAAAGCGATGATGTTGTTGTTGTTGTTGTTGTTGGCATGTTAGCGATTGAAATTGTCTTGTTGAAAGAGAGTAGTAGTCTGTCCATCACGTCCATTTGTGTCGATTCGAGCTGCTGGTTCTTGTGCGGTGTACGTGCGTCTCTTTGCTGTTCCAGTAGAACGCTTATCTTTCTCTTGTTAACGCTTCTCTCATTTCTGGTTGAGGAGTTCATCACTCATTATTGTCCTCTGCCTGGCACCGGTGGCGCGACATCGATCTGCAGTCGCTGGCGAAGCTCCTCGAGCGGCGTCTCGAACTCCTCTTCGTAGATCGTGTTCATAAGGAAGTGCGCCTTTTTGCCCGCGCGGTTGGCCCACGGAATGAACACACGGAACAACTGGCGGCGTTCGTCTACATTGTTCACATGATAGACACTCTCAATTAGTCCAGATGCTGGCCATAATGAACCAAAGTGACAGGCAATCACTCACCAGACGTCAAGCGCAATGGCCCCACAAAGCCGCTGAGCGCGCACACCGGCAGCTTGGTCTGCGCGAGCTCGACGTATTTCAGGATGATCTCGCCAAAGACCGTCGGCGGAAGGCCAAAGAGCACGTGCCAGAAGTCATGCAGCTCGCGGTAGCGCTGCATCACGTACGCGAGCTCCGAGTCGTCTACGAACTTGACATACGCGCGTCCATCGGCTTCAAAACTATTTCACAAAGCATGCAGCCCATACAATGGATTAAAAGTCAAAGTGCACAGCCATTGGTCTAAGAAAAGCCAATCACTCGATACATTCATTGTACTTACCCATGCGCGTCCATGAACTGCGAATACGCGTACCCAAACGAGTCCTTGGGCAGCGCGCGCAGGTACTCGATGTCGATCTGGTCGCTGCGGATGCTCGGCCGCTCGGTGAGGATGCGCGAGCCAGTGGGGTCCGAGCACATCTTGGCGTGCACTGCGCGCAGTGCGTCTCGTCCTATGAGGTGTTAGCGAAGCCCAAAGAAGCATCATATTTGATTGAATCTTCAATGCCTACGATAGATACGTTGCCAGCAGTGCATTAACGTTAGTTCCGATACTAGTACACACACGCACCTGTGACTTCACCCAATGCTGCGAGCATATCGCCGCGCTCTGGGTTCACAAACACGGAGAACGCGGACACGACGGAGAGCAGGATCTTCTGCGTCGGTGACGTGGGCATGTGCGCGTCGTACAGCACGCGTTGCTGCGGCGCGCCGGCGGCTGGGCCCAGCGGTGAAGACGCTGATGCTGCTGCAGTTGCGCTTGTAGCGAAGGCGGAGTGAAGCTGCGTAAGTGCATATGCATGTGGAGCAATGGACGCCGGGAGTGGCACTGAACGCACACAACGAGCGCGCACGAGCGCCGCTCTCGCCATCATCTTCTCCATGTTGTCGCTCTTCTTTTTTGATATTGCAGCGCAGTGTGTGTAAAGCTCAGTACACCTCCTTAAGTACGCACGTGCACTTCTACACGCATGCGTACTTTACATTTTAGCCAATTAAAACCTCTCGAAAGCAAAAATGACTCATTACGTAGCGTTTACTGGCTGAAATTCGTTTACCTTATTCAAGCGACCTTCGTGCGACCTCGGTTCTCTCCACATCCCCACGCAAAAGGGAAAGCTCCATACCAAAGCCAAAGCAAGAGCTCATAAGTTGACCAGACGAGAGCTCTTCATCAGCGCGCGGGCGAGCAGAATGGCGCAGACGCGGCGCGTGTTCGTGCAGCAGGCAGCGCTCGCGGGCGCGCAGCAGCTGCAGATGAGTCCCCCCGTGATGGCGTTCGTGGAGCCCGAGAGCTCCTGGCTCATGATCGTCAACGAGTTTGTCATGGTACGTTCATGGCCCTATGCGCAGGGCTGATTTGATTTGCTTTGATTTGAACTATTGGCGCTTCCCCTCTACCGCTATCGTGTGGGTGTGACGGAGACAGCAGCGTATGTATGGCTGTGGTTATGCGTGTGTGGTGGATGGGTGACGAGGCGATGCTGCTAGTGTGGTGTGAGCATGACTGGCGGCGCGTACTGTCGTTGGTCGTTTTGCTTTGGCGTGTTGAAGATCATTCGCTGCCGCACACACGCCATGCTTCCCATCCTGATTTGCCGGCGCGTAGTGTGGTTGACTGACTGAGTGATTGTCATTGCGTTGTTTGTTGATTGTTGTCGTAGAGCTGCAATGACGACGAAGTGGAAGTGGAGGACCGCCCCGCGGGGATGCTCGAGAGTTGCCGCATCCTGCACGCGAGCACGTTTCAGCAGATCACAGCAGTCAGCGCGCTGGAGGACGGCAAGCAGTACATCTTGTGTCCGAGTCCGGTCGAGTTCGAGATGATCCTGAGGAAGCACGGACTGCCAGTGCCTGGCAATGGTAGCAGTACCAGCGCCAGCAGTAACAATGCAGATGACACCGCGTCAACAGCGTCGACTTCATCGTCGTCGTCGGGTTTTGGAAGTCGAAGGTCCGAGCGCGAATCGATTGCGACGACGGACCAGCTCGAGTCGCTCGAAGAGCTCAGTTACTACTTTGATGGCTCGGGCACGCTACGTCACTGCGCGTCGAATCAGGCGGTGTTCGAGATCATGAGCGACGAGCGGCGCGCGGGCGAGATCGACGAGATCGTCAAGGCCGCGATCTTCCACATCCAGATGGACATGCTCGCGGATCTGAACTTCAAGCAGGCGCACGTGCCGATTGATCCACGCCCCGATGAGCCGAAAGAAGCGCGTTCAAGTGTGTTTTTGTCTTCGGACTGGCGCTCGAACAACGATTTGCTAGTCGTGATCAACGGCGGACGAGGTGTGCAACCGGGGATCTGGAGCCGGGACTTGCTCATCCAGGAAGGACTCGAGATGGGCTCCATGCTCCCCGTGTTCCGTCGCGCCCAAAAACTGGGCTTTGCAGTCGCAGTACTGAACCCGTTTACGAACAACGTGACCGTGGGCAATGAGCTGTTCCCGATTCGAAGCAACTCGTCCCCAGATGAACACACGCTGTACGTGTGGGACAACATTATCAGTCGCGCACAGGCCAAGAACGTGTACATTTTGGCGTACTCATTTGGCGCGAAGCTCGTGACGACGCTGATCCAGAATCGCGAAGCCCAGGTCGTGCAGCGGTTGAACGGCATTGTGTTTGCTGAGGGCGCGTATCGCATCGACTCAAACAGCACGTCACCACTCGTGGGCAATTTCCTGAAGCAGAAGGCGATCAACTTCAAAGCCGACAGTCGAGTACCAGCAGGCCATACGATTTCGTCCGCAGAAGAGCAACTGTCGTGTACATGTCTCTCAGTGGGCGATTTAGCAGCAGCATCGTCAGGTGATCATCACAAGAGCCACTCCTCATTACCCTCATCGTCTTCATCGAACGGCTCATCGTCACTATCCAAGCGCAGCAGCAGTAACAAGGCGCGCACGATCAGCATGTCGCTCGAGACCACGTTTGCGTACTTTGTCGCGGCGCGGGACCGCGGCTGCAACGCGCCGCAGTTCATGCTCGAGTCGAAGTCTGGGACACGGTCATGGCTGGGCAATGCGCTCCGACAGCGGATCGAGTCGCTCAAGCCTCGCAAGCACCATCGATCAACGAGCACGACGAGTACGTCGTCATCTGAGAGTGGAGGCGGGAGGGAACGACGTCCGTCGAAGAGCGCAAAGCACTCGCGGCGGTCGGACGCTTCAAACTTGCGCACGTCGCTGCTGAGCAGTGGCCGTGGTGGACGCGCGTACCAGGTGCCCGTGACCGTGAGCGACTTTGATCTGATCAAAGTGATCGGCAAGGGCGTGATCGGCAAAGTGTTTCTCGTGCGCAAGGTCGACACGCGCGTCGTGTACGCGATGAAAGTGATCCGCAAGGCGAACGTCGTGCGCCAGGACCTGCAGGAGAATATCAAGACCGAGCGACTGATCCTGGAGGAGATCGACCACCCGTTTATCGCGCGCCTGTGCTTCTCGTTCCAGACAAAGGACAAGCTGTACCTCGTCACCGACTATTGCAGCGGCGGCGAGCTCTTCCACCACATGACGGACGTCGGCTTTCCCTACGAACTCTGTCGATTTTACGCGGCCGAACTGGTATTGGCGCTCGAGCACCTGCATCGCGTGAAAGTGGCGTATCGCGATTTGAAACCCGAGAACATTCTGTTGGAAGAGTCGGGCCATATCCGCGTCACAGACTTTGGATTGTCCAAGCTGAACGTTGTGTCGGACCGTGGCGCGCAGACTCTCGCGGGCAGTGCCGAGTATCTGGCCCCAGAAGTGTATTCGATGAGCAAGTACGGGTACGCGGTGGACTGGTGGTCGCTCGGCGTGTTCATCTTTGAGATGATCACGGGTGTGCACCCTTTTCTGGACGACAACCGCGAAGTGATGGTCAAGAAGATCATGACCCCCGGTGTGATGCAGCAGATCATGCCTCCGGATATGCCGAGCGAGGCCGCGTCGCTGCTCTTTGGCTTGCTGACGCACAACCCGCAGGATCGCCTGGGCTCGCGAGGCGCCGAGGAGATCCGCGCACACCCGTTCTTCGAGTCTATAGCGTGGGATAAGCTGCTGCGGCGCGAGGTGGCGCCTCCCTGGAAACCGGTTGTGAAGGACGAGCTGGACGTGGGCAACTTTGACGCCGAGTTCACGTCCGAGCCCGTGGTCGACAGCGTCTGCACACAGCAGTCGGTGGTCATGAGCGCCACGTTCGACGACTTTACGTTCGACCCAACGATCTCGTCCATGCGGAGACGGGATTCCGCGTCGTATAGAGAGTGAGATGGAAAGCATGACCGAGACTCGAGAGCCAAGAGACAAAGGCAAAGGCACAGAGAGTGAGAGAGATGGGAAGAACCCACCGAATGCAAGGGCCGGATGTGAATAATTGTAAAACGGGTGTGAGTGCGTATTCTGATAGTGGGTGTGTGCGAGAGTGTTTATGGGGACACTGGTTTTGGACTCGCGTGTGTGAGTGTGTGGAAAAATGTGAGCTCTCGGTGCGATCTTCGTCTTGATCTTGGTGTGTGTGGGAGTGGCTGTTCTGACCAAGATGGGGAGGCGATGGGTACATACGCCAGCTTCAGCAAGTAGACACCAAATACCAACAGCAACACCAAGAGCATTAGGCCCATCCAACCTGACTGACTGTCCTGTCCTGTCCTGACGGCAGTCCAGGTTGAACGAATAAGTCGTCATTGCGACCAACTTCCGAAGTGTTCGACCGTGTTCCACGTTGTTTGCGGTAGGCTGTCCAAGTCGCCAGGAAATTTGGAATGCCACGTCACACGATAGTTCCCCACCCACCTGTCTCGAGTCGTCCAAGCCATCGCAAGTCCATTGAGCAAGTATGCGGGCGAACTCTCGTCTCGCAATGCACACCCGTGTCCATGCCATGGCGAAATACACGATACATGGAATGCATGTACACGCATTTGACAGCCACGGTAGCGGCAGTGTCATTCATCTAGCGGTGCAGGTTGCTCCACTCAAAGCAGCCGCGCGAATGAACGTCAGTGCCAGCTACGCACATACGCCTACAACAGCGCAGCACCCGCGTCGCATTCACATTGCGCCAATGCCACGTGCGTTGGACAGACGAAGTGCGTGTGTGGCTCAGACTGAGTCAAGCGCCAAGCGAGCACTCAGCCATCAAGATGGCAAAACGTGCAGACGCAAGTCGTCACCGAGGAGCCATATCACTATCTCTAGAGAAACCAGCCTATCATATGGCATACCACCCACACAACCGATGAGTTGGAAACCGCCAAAACCATACAACTTAGCTTGCGCTGAGCCTTTCCAATCGCATACTTCAAGAGTGATGTTCTCCCCAGTTTTGTAAAAAAAAAGATCGCAAAAGCGGCCCTTCGCGCCTTTTCAAAGAAAGAAACGACGAACATGATTGATTATTGACTGGTGCTCAGAGCCACGAGCGAGACGCATTTATACATAAAGCAGCAGCAAAGCGTGGAAAGAATTATTCTCAGTAGCACGCCTTCGTTTCGAAACGCGCGCATGCTTGCGTGGTTTTGGCTTGGGTTTCGCAAGAAGGCAAGGAATTGCTGTGCTTGAGCTCAAGCTCAAGCTTGAGGTATGCACGTGCTGGTGCCGCGCAGATATCAGGAGCGGGGGCCAGACACAGCAGTCACACACCAGGAAAAGATCGCGAAAGGTCTCATTGCACTTGGCTTTCGGCTATTGCTCCACGGTACATGTTCACTTTTGCGCTCGCTGTTTTTTTGTGCTGCGTTTGTATGGCTTCCACCATTCATCGTCCTCCCTCTCGCAGTGTGTTGACGTCACGCGCGCGTTGGCAAAACCTTGGCAAAACCTTGGCAAAACCACGAACTAACCGTTTTGTTCTTCTTCTTTTCCACTTTTGCTCCCATTACCCAACAGCTACATCGCCAGATAGACTCCCACAACTGTCCGTTTTCCTTCTGCGAGCCACGAGCGCCGCTCAAAACAGCTCCAGAGTTCAAAAACAGTCGAGGCGACCGGTCCGTCCCAAGGTAACGCACACACTAACGCTGGCGCTGACTGCATGCTACATACTACATATGGGTGCATTCGCATTCCGACCACGCACTTGCTTGCAATCTCCACGTACGTGAGCTGACGCGTTCATTGACTGCCACCACCTTCGTGCTGAATATGCTAGGTGTCCACGTCTTTGAGTCAACGCCCTCCACACCTTCATCAACTACCCGGCCGACGTTTGCGATCTCGAGCCTCAGTCCAAGCCATCGCACCAGCACGACCCACGCCAGTAGCTCCACCAGCAACAGCCATCGCACAAGAGGCCGCAGGCTGTGTTATAAGTGGACGCACAGCATCCGCGACAACATGAGCTCGTGTCTGAACCTCCGCCGCGGCTCGCCCGCCACCGACAAGATCAGTGGTAGTGGCAGTAGTGTTACTGATGATTCTAAATTGCCCCAGCAACAACACCACAAGCAAGACGAAGACGATGAGAACCAGCCGCAGGACGAGAACCAGGAGCCTGTCATGTTCGAGATCGGCATGCCGTACGATCTCAAGCACGACGTGCACATCCACTACAACTTCAAAGAGGCGCGCTTCGAGGGCGTGCCGGACAACTTTGCAGAGTACCTGGCGTCCTCAAGCGGACTCATGACACCACCGACTACTACCTCAAAGAAGAGCAATGGCAGTGGGGCTATCAACAGCTTCAGCAGCGCTAGCAGTGCGGCCGCGAATTCGCTCTCGGCGTCGTTCTCGTCCATGGCGAGGGCCAAGAACGCCGCTGGCCAGCGCGCCAAGCGCAGCCGCACGGGCAGCAGCTCGACCACGACGACTGCCGCCCACAACAAAGGCAGCAACAAGAAAGAAGCTTTGTCGCCAGCGTACATGCCCCCACTGTCCTCTTCGGACTGCTGCGACTACGTCACGGACCCGAAATTGCTGCTGAACCAGCACTTCAAGCTGCATTTCCGTCAAGTACCACGGCTCGTGGTCCCTGGATACGAAGATCGCATCCCGGCGGTGCTCGTGATGCTGCAGGAGCACTTCCTCGCGAAGCAGGGCTTCCTACTGCCGCACATCTTCCGTGAATCCCCCAACAAGGCTGATCGTGACCAAGCCATGCGCGAGATCAACACGGGCACGTTCTCTGGCGCCAGTCACGACGTGCGCGTGCTCGCGGACCTGATCAAACTCTGGTTCCGTGAACTGCCTGTACCGATCTTCCACGAGATCCGTTCGGACCAGATGGAGCAGATCATCAGCGAAGGTAAAGCCGGTGACAACGTCGCCGAGATCGTCACGAGCATGCTCGGACCATTGGAGAAGTGCATTGTGATGTGGCTCGCGGACCTGCTCGCGCACGTGGCCGAGTTCCAGGAGCTCAACCATATGGGCGTGGACCAGCTCGCGATCATCATCGCGCCGAACCTCGTGCGTATCGAGACGGAGAACCCGATGCTCGCGGTGGCGCTCTCTAAGGCCTCGGTCGACCTCTTTCGAGCCATCCTGCGTGCGAGGTTCCAGGCGCGAAGGCAACAACAGAGTATTACTGAAACTGGTGGTGGTGAGGTATTGGGGTTGACATCGGTATTAACACCAATGGACCGAGGACTGACGATGGTTTCAGACAGCAGAGTATCAGAGCCGAGTACTTTGGTAGCAGGCGGGTCGAGCGTAGATCCTGTCATGGTCGTGCAGCAGAGCGCGTCCTAGCAACCTCGCATCAGATGGAAGAACGCGAGGTCGTATGGTTATCTAATAGCAAGTAGCGAACGAGTTTTTATTCATTCATTCATTCTCTCCCTCCAGTCCATTCTTTAACTTTGAAATGAATGTAAGAAGCCCACCAGCATGCATCACCTTCCTTTTAGGGCTAATGGAGTATCAACTTGATACAAAAGGAAAATCAATGTGGAAATTGGTTCTAAAAGGTATTCATTTCTCTATTCTCATTATGGCGTTTGTTCTTTCATTATCACCGTTTCCACCACCACTGCCATGTACATACGCGCTAGGCTTTGTGTAAACTATCGTTTGCCAGCCATTCCTCCCTATTGACCAGCTCTCGGTCTTTTTCTTCTAGTACAGATACGGCTGTAGCTTGTCGATGCGGATCTCGTCCTGGCAGAGACTCTCTTCGAGCGCGGTCATCGCATTCAGGTAGTACGTGCGGTCCTCGAGGAACTTGGAGCGCGCGCGTCTCCCCATCCGCTGGCGCTCCTCGATGCTCATGAGTAAAATCTGCTCCACGCCCTGTTCAATGTCCTCAATGTCGACGCGCGCTAGCGGCATAAATAGGTCGCCCTTGGTTTGCCACCACCACTCGTGCTGCTTGCCCACGAGCACGCCGCTCTTCTCGTCCACGAGCTCGTTCATCGGCGCCACGTTGGTCGTCAGGACCAGCGCGCCGACGCTGCGCGCTTCGTTGATGTAGTGGCCAAAGCCCTCGGTCTCGCTCGGACACAGGTGCAGTCCTATCCGGTTCTGCAGATCGTTCTTCTGGTCGAGCGGCTCCGAGCCGCACTTGTAGTCCACATTCGAGAGCCGCCACTCATCCTCCGAGCCAAAATTGTCCTCGATCCATGCGCAAATGTCGGCCTTAATCACGCGCAGCACGAGCTTCGGCCATTCCGGGTGCATCGCCCACGCCTGCAGGATCACACGCGTGTTCTTGAACGGACTCCATCCCGCTAAGTGTAGGAAACTCGTCCAGTCGCGCTTGATCTCGGGTTGGTACAGGTCGGCGCTCGTGTGCTTTGTGTAGAAGACCGAGTAGGAAAGCTGGTGGCGCTGGCGGTACTCGAGCACTTTCTTCAGGCCAATGCGGTTCTTCACGATCATGACGCCCACGGTCGGGTTCGCGAGCTCGTGGCGGTCAAAGAACTCGACGTTCTGCATCATCCAGATCGCCTTGTCCTTCGGCGCGTTGAAGTGCGTATAATACTTTTTGTCGATCGGGTGGCGCTCAAGGTAGATGTCGATCACGGATGGCGGCATGTCGATTTGCTCTGTCTTGGACGAGTAGATTGGGCGACTCGACGGCAGCGCGTTCAGGTACAATTCAAAGTCGAGCAGTACGCCTGGGCTATCAGAGGGCGTCACCAGGTTGATGCAGTAGGCCGAGTCGGACTTGAGCTCTTCGTGACCCTGGCCGAGCGCCTGCAGGAAGAACCCCTTGGCAATCATGACCTCATCGCCGCTCTTCTTCTTCTTCTCCGCCGCGGCAGCTGCCGCATCGTCGAGCCTCTTCTTTTCGTACGCCGCCTTGCCGCGGATCTTGGGCGTCGGCGTGGCCTTGAGCGCCTGGACCTTGAGCTCGAACGCGTCGAGCTCCTTCTGGCGCTTCTCCTTCTCGAGCTGGCGCGCGATCTCCTTGGGCGACAGGTAGAGCGACTGGTAGAAGAGCCGCAGCGGCGGCTGCAACTCGGCGCTCGTGACACCCAACAGGCTCTTGGACGCCAGTGTCGTGGTGTTGCAGTACTCAGCGTGCAGCTGGATCTCCGGCAGGAACGCGAAGAAGAGCAGCTGCACGAGGTTCACGATCAGCAGCAGCAGCAGCACGCACGCGCGCAGCAGGTACGTCGCGCGCGTCGAGAGCTCGGGCATCATCATGGTGTGTGTCTGTGTCAGTGCGTCTAGTGGATCAACGGGTGGATGGTCTGTTACATGCAGCGCGCGCCTCGCGTGTGTCCTCGTCCTTCCCGCACTCAACAATCAGCAATGGGCTCAATTGTGGAGTGGAGTGATGATGGAGGGGGTTTCCACCTTTGCACTTTTTCGCTTTTGCTCACAATGAATCAATCCCACCCAAGAGCGAGTGCTGCTTTTCCACAAACTGTGCAAACTTACTATCGAGATAGTGCTGTTGTTTGGTTTGTCAAAAACATTTGGCTGGAAATCGACACGATTTCCAACTGGCAGCACAACAATACGGCTGTCCGGATGATTGTGTTTATCCAGTATTTGCGTATACTCATTCTGTTTCAAGACGGGATGACTAGTGTTTCAAGACAGGAGCGTTGGTGATTCAAACCAATTGGACTGCCGAAAAGAATACTTTGCTTTCAAAATACCTGCTTGATTCGATCAAAAGGGGAATAATGAGGACCCTGCACAAGGCGGATCGAGTACCGTGATGTTAACGTTTGACTGGGTTTTGAGGTGCACATGCTTTGAAATACCAGGAATCAGGACAACCAGAGCCCACTCGCCTGAGCGACGAGCGTTCTCCTCCAAGTATGTGAGGACCGATACAAACCCAAGTGCTTCACGTCCTGCATGGCTCGTAGATGTAGCCACTTTCGAATTCTATTGACTTACTCTGACTTGATTCCGTGTATAAGCTGATTCCATTCCATAAATAGACATCCTCCTCCGAAAATAAGCTGACTTGAAGCACTCTATTTCCTGTTTTTTCTGTGATATTTACTGTACCGTCTGCAAAAAAAATAAGGTTGTGTATTTTCAGGTTCCAAAGCCCGCACAGACCCGTATTTTAAGACCCACCCGTTGAACATCGCCACCATCACAATCTTCATACAAGTTGACCCGGGTCAGACACCTTGGTTATGTCAAACCCACACTTCAAACCCGCGATGCATCACTGAAAAAAATAGCCGGCGCTTCTCTATCAATAGCCCCCTCTCTCATTAGCGCTCGCTCGCTCGCCTGCTTTCCCTCGGAGCTCCCCGCGTGCGTGGCAATCGCCCGCCATTTCCAGCTTCGCCCTCTCGCCACGCACGTACGCGCGCGCTCGTCCGATCGTCCGTCCGTCTGTGGCCCCACTCAGCAGCTTCAGCACCGCCTGCAGCACCACACCATATCACTTTTCGCAGCACCATCGCCACCATGTCTGCGGAGGTCGAGCTCAATGCCGTGAAGAAGATCGAGGCGAACAAGTACTGCGTCAACTGCGACGCGTACAACAAGTTCGGCCACGGCAATATCTGCGAGAAGTTCAAGACCTTTGTCTGCTCCAACTGCAAGAGCGCGCACCAGAGCTTCTCCATGCGCGTCAAGGTGCGTGTGTGAATGCATGACTGTTTGTGCACGCCAGTCTGTTCGAGACGTGTACTGACCCCGCATGACTGTTGCTATGAATGAATGCAATAGAGTGTGTCCATGTCCAACTGGAGCAAGGAGGAGGTCGACGCGCTGCGAGAGGAGAACGGTGGCGGCAACGCGGTCGCCAAGCGCGTGTGGCTCGGCCGCTGGGACGAGTCCCAGATGCGCAAGCCCACGGACAAGGACCACGTCGACTACTTTAAGAAGTTCATCAACCGCGTTTACAATGACCGCGCGTTCTACGACGAGAACCCGGCGGCTTCTTCTTCAGAACCGCCAAGCAATTCACCGGTCACTCGACAGGAAAGCTCCTCCGGCCAGCGACGAGCACAGGCACCTGCTCCAACTCCAAGCGGTGAGTTTTGTTGTGTGCTGTTGGGTCTATAAGTGACATGATGTCCATCTTGTGCTGACGTCGGCTCTCTTGCATATTCGTTTGCAAATACAGCCAACTTGCTCGATTTCTCTACTTCGCCTGCACCTCAGCCGGCAGCACCAATGTTTGACGCGTTCTCCTCGCCTCAGTGGTCTGGCGCCACTGCGAACCCTGCTGCATCGACGTCCCCTGGTTCCGACGGCTGGGGTGCGTTTGCGAGCGCTCCGGCACCAGCGCCAGTGAACGATGGCTTTGGTGACTTTGTTGCATTCACTGCGGCCCCACCTGCTTCAGCTCCAGCAGCTCCGATGCAATCGTTCGATCCGTTTGGCTCTAGTAGCAGTACTCAAGCGCCAGTGTTCGCGGCGCCAACGCCAGCTCCGGTGCAACCTGTCAGCTTTGACCCATTCGGCTCCAGCAACACCGGTCTGCTTCAACCAGCGCCAGTGTCGTCATCACAGAACGGCTTTGGCCAGTTTGGAGCAATTTCTGCATCAGCACCGGCAGCTCCGTTTAGCTCCGGACCGGCTCCAGCGAAGAACTTCAGTGCGTTTGACGCGCTCTCTGGACCAAACCTCGCGTATGGCGGTGGCTACGGTCAGCAGCAGCAGCCGATGATGGGCGGAGGCATGCGAGGAGGTATGGGCACGAACGGTGGATACCAGCAACAGCCACAGTACGGCATATCACAACAGCAGCCTCAGATGATGATGGGCGGTGCGGGCTACGGCGCGAACCCAGCGGCGAGTATCAGCACGTTCATGGACCCGAACGCCCACAACCGCGGCATTGGAGCTACTGGATATGGGCGTCCAGTCGGCCAGCCTGCAGGACGAGACCCGTTTGCGGGTCTAGGCTTGCCATAGGTTGTATTTTCCAGCATGTGCATTATGAACCGACCTGCTCATTACAGCGCAGGGTTTGACGAGAGACGAGATTATTAGTAGACTAGAGATCGGATCGCCATCATTCAGCTGCTAAGGCATCTTAGGTAGATACATGAAGAAGAGCGATGAACATTATAAGCATGAACTATCTTTCATTCATTCATCATCTGGTTGGCATCCTCATCATTATTCGTTCACTAAAGTCGACATAAACGCAAAAACGTGGTGGTGTCGCGTTGTACTCAGCGTGCGTGCGCCATTGGTACGTACGTCTGGCGGCTGCTCTCCTTCACAGGCACCATGGTCTTGCAACAGTAGCTTCCGCTTATTCGCATACACTCGCATCGCCCTCTCTCGATCGTATCAGCAACAGCAGCATCCTCATCCTCAGTGGGTCACCACAGCGGTGCCGACGCCATTGCCGTTGCTCATGGCGCTGGCGCTCTTTGCGTACGTCGGCGACGAAGTGAGCGCGCGCGGCTGCTGCGCCGGCACGAGGCGCTTGATCACCGCGGAGCTCGCAGAACCAAACATCGGACGGAACTTGGCGTAGAAGAACGACAGGAACGGGATGTTGGAGAGCACGCTGTAGAAGTCCCAGTGGTCCGTGTGCGACGCCACTTTCGAGTTCTTGAGCTCGATGACCGTGAACTGGCGCATCGTGACTTTCATCAAGCTCGGGAGCGGCTTGAGCCGGTAGACAACCGAGCTGTCGATCGTGAGCACGGCTGAACCGGCCATGGAGCCGCGCACGAGCGTCGCCTTGGACGACTTGATGAACTTGGGCAGCGAGCGGAACTGCGCCTGGATGTTGTCGATGCCCGAGACCGTGAGCAGCGGGTCCGTGAACACGGCGTCCGGTAGGTAGTACTTGGCGATTACGGCGTCGCTCGGCGAGCTCACGTCGTAGAGCGACAGGATGCTCTCGGCCAGCTCCTGCGCGTTCGTGCTGCGGTTGGCCATTCTGTCTTGTGTTGTCTTGTGTGTGTTAAGCTTCTCTTGTGTAAATGAGCTCTCTCTTTTGTATGGAGATTCGCTATTTGAAGAAGACGCAAAAGAAATGCTGGCTGCTGCAGAGAACGAAAACGAGAAAAGCGTAACCAGAAAAACGATGGCTTCTTCAGTGAAATCAAGTATCGCTAATATAGTATCAGATACAGATTATCTGTGTGCATATCATGATATATGCTTCGAATTTTGATAAATGACCACTGCCTTCTTGAGGATGTAGCCTTGAAGTCGATGGTAACCCCAGATCTGTAACCAACCGTTGCCATAACACCGGAGCGTCACTCTGCATCTTCGCAACGTCAGCAAAGAAGAGAAGAGTACCGGAACGCCCATGACACGCATACCAAGAGCTCCATGACAAAAATGACAAATGCGACTAGAAGTTTGACGATGCTTTCTTTGTATAGGTATTCATCCATCCATCCATTCCCATAACGCATCCCTCTGGCTCTCCACTGGAACCCTCAATCACTCGCTGGCGTCGTCGATGAAGAGGATTGACTGGGTCGAGTGCTCACTGTTTTGCGAAAGGTTTTGCTGCTTGCTCTTGCCCGACACGCCGCTTACCACGCGCTGGTAGCCGCTGCTCTTCTTCTGCAGTGAGGACGCGTTCCTCCTGGCGCCGCCCGTGGTCCAGTACACAAAGCCCAGCGCCGCCATGAACAGCAGCACGCTCAGATTGAAGCCGATCGGCACGCCCTCGTCCACCTGCACGACCAGCAGCTCGGCCTCCATCGCGAACGCCTTGCGCGCGTGGATTGCCTCCAAGTACAGGAACGCGCCGGTGAGCCACGTCACCTGCTCCTCGGGCGTGTGCTTTACCGTCGACGTGGTGCTGGGCGACGCCTTCTCGTACTGGCTCACAAAGTGCACGCGCTCGCTGTCCTCGGCATTGCCAAACTGCTTGAGCAGCACAATCGCGTAGCACAGGTCCAAGCATGCGCTGTGCTTGTCGCTCTTTGTAGTTCCGTACGTCAGCTTGGAGTCCTTCTCGTGCGAGAACGGGAGTGCGCAGAGCGAGTCGGCAGCGATACGAAGAGACGCAATCGTGGGCGTCGGCAGCTCAAGCGACTGGAGTGAGACGTTGTCCGCCTGTTTCACCTGCAGCACCTTGTTCGTGTACACGACCACAGACCTGAAAAGGCCCGCGCCGTACATTGGTCCCAGTGGCTTGGGCTGCGCGATACCGTTCAACGCGCAGAAGTTTCCCTCTGGACACGCCGCATTGCCCTTGTCGACATACGCTTGGATCTCTTTGATACACTTTTTAGCGTTCCCTGTGCCCACCAACGCCACCTGGTCCATCTCCGTCTCAAAGTCCTTGAAATAACACGGGTGCTCCAGCGCGTCCGCTTCCTTCTCGGTCAGTTGGGCCTCATGTAGTTGCTTGATCAGCGCGTCGCGGATCGCGTGGCGGCCGTGGCCCACGTACTCGCGACTGAAGAAGTCCGTGATATTCAGCGGGATGTGCGACTGCTTCTGCCGCTTGGTGCGGCGCCATCGCTCCTGTGTGTCGAACACCATCTCGGCTGAGTACTCGTTGAATGACAGCAACCCGTAGAGCTCGTCTTTCCCCGGACTGAGCGACGCCGGCACTTTCCCGTCCAGGTAATTCGAGCCAATGATGAGGAAGTAGCTCTGGAGGTCCGCCGGGATCGTGCGCAAATCATCGCGTGCCAGCAGGAACGGGAATTGCGCGTCCTCCATAGTCTCCTGGTGGATGCGCGCGTAGATGACGTCCAGCTGATCTTTCTTGAGAGCGCGCATCGCCGATCCGGACGTAACCAAGTGCGTGTGGCAGTGGCGCGGCTCCACGAGCAGCGGCTTCTCGCGCGCCAGCAGGAACTCCTGGATCTTGAGGAATGACGGTCGCAGCTTCTTGTACACGTCTTCAAGCGGAATCACACTCAGCGTCGGTTCAACCACGGGGAAGTCGTCGTGGATCTTCACGCCATCCTGGTCCACGTACTTCTCCACTAGCAGGAAGCGCGTCTGCGCGTGGGTCGCGTGCACGAAGATCCGGCAGCGCGCGCCGCTTGGCGCCGCCGCACCTACGTACTCTGCGTGCGTAGGTGAGATGGCACTGACGCACAGGAGGGAAAGGAGAGCGGCGAGTAGTAGCAGCCGTAGCATTGACGATGTGCTTGAGCACGGCCGCATCTGAGCTGCCATTGGCATGCTGTGCTTCATGATCAACCGCCGCCTCTCGCCTCGCCTCGCGTCTTGTTATGCTGGTTGATCTTGAGCTCTTTGCCACGGTGGGTTCGTTAGAATAGGGGCGTTTAACATTTACTGCGAACACCCATCAACTAACATCCTCTAACATCCACAGCGTGTCACTAATATGAGATTTAGAAGACCCTCGATTTACTGACCGCATCATTGAATACCAAGGTAACGAACGAGTTCTTGGAAGTTGGGGTAACACAAACTCGTCATCGACGCCCTGCGATTCTGTTGTTGTAGGATTGGTAGTGTACCTCGGCACGCTGCGGATTCAATTCCCACATGCAGTTGTTTTATGTACCTATGTTCATAGCTAGGGATAGTCGCAGATACGGGATGAATTGGTCCAGTTCTTGGTCGCGACGATGCCATTTTCAAGGTTTACTTATTGCACAAGCCGGATCACGATGCGGCTCTCGTGGAACGCGTACCCGGCTGCGAGGAACTCGACGCGTAACCGCGCGTGCGCCTGGAGCTTGGAGCGCAGCTCGAGCGTGCTGAATGAGATCTCTTTCTTCGTGCGCAGCGGACAGCCGCACTGGCCGATGAGCTTCTTGCCGTCCCACACCTTGAACACAAACTTGTAGTTCTGACGCGGCTGCGAGTGCTCCAGGTCGACGTTGATCTGGTACGTGCCCTCGTTCACGATCGAGATGCCGTCGTTTACGATCAGGAAGTGGTTGGCGTCGTCGTAGCCGTTCAGGCGCTCCCAGTTCATCACGCCGGGCGACTGCAGGCTGCCAATCGCCTTGGCGGACATGTAGATGAGCGGCAACGCCGGCTCTGGACTGGACGGTGGTGCAGTGGCAACTGTAACCGCGCCGGGGATCAGCTCCATTTCGCTTGATGTTGGCGGCGACGGCGATGGCGTTGATGATGATACTCGAGCGTTACTGACAGCGCCAGTACTAACACCAGCACCACTTGAAGTGCTGAGTTTCGCTCTCGCAATTTGCACAGCAGCATTACTGGCAGCCGCAGCGCTACCAACAAACACGCCGCCGCCACCGCCCGCATGAGATCCGGCGCCTTGGTTCGCCATTCCCAGTATCATGCCGCCTCCGTTGTTGCTGTTGCTGTTGCTGCTTACAACCACTCCATTCCCATTGTTCGCGGTGATCAGCTGCATCGCGGTGGTCATGCCCGGGGTCATCGCTGTAAGCGCCTCGACGTTTACGGCGATCTGCACGTTCTCCTCGGCTTCCGAGTTGGCGGCAGCAACCGCAGCGACTCGGGCTGCAGACACAGCAGTGGCTTCAGCAACAAACTGAGTAGCTTGTTGGATGCTACGACTACTGGAACTGCCGCTTCCGAGCGAGCCGCGCCGGCGCTCGTCGCGGGACTCGATGTCGCCCTCCTGGTAGCGCTCCATGATGTGCGAGCTGGAGCGCCGCAGTCGCCAGATGGCCGAGCGTGACACGCCGTAGCGGCGCGCGACGTCGGCCTCGGTCACGGCCGCGCCGCCCTCGAAGAGCTTGATGATCTCCACGCGTTGGCCATCCGTCAGGCGCTTGCCCGTGCCGCGGCGTTCCATGATTGATGATTGACGTTGCTAGGCTTGATTGAACTTTTGACGCTTTTTGGCGCTTTGCCAATTTCAAAATGTAAGTCAACCAAGACCGCTAAATCGACAGGAGGGGAAGACGTATACAGTCTACACGGTGTTAGATACGTCTGCTAAAAAAAGCGCAATGTGTAAAATACGCATTTTTACTCAAATAAATATTAGTGCAGGAAAGTTAAAATCGAATGAGATAAAATACGCACAACAATGAACGCGAATATACCGTGTAGTGTACGGTACCTGGCGAGCAGAGACTCATCGCGTCCTGGTTTGCTGTGGTTCAATCCTAGTTTGATGATCAAAGCAGTTTCCCCTTGATGAAAGCCACGTAAAAGTAGGATATCCGTCCTTGTTTCACAGTGCAACAATCAGCTCTAACAACTCCGAGAGCTCGCCCATTCACAATCGAGTATGAGCACGACGCGGTCGTTCCTGACGAACGAGCAGAAGCTGCGGCTACGCGAGTACTGGGGCGCGCAGCCGCAGCTGACGCACTTCGAGGTGGCAAACTGGGTGCGCGCGCAGTTCCAGACCAACGTTAGCCGCTCCACGCTCTACCGCATCGCGCAGGCGCCCGACGCCGCGTTCGCCGGCAGTCTGAGCAAGAAAAAGACGCGGCGCGTCAAGTTCCCCGAGTTCGAGAAGGAGCTACTCGCGTACTACCACGCGTGCCAGTCTACCAGCAATGGCGGTGGTAATGCTGTCAGCGGACAGGCAGTAAAAATAGAACCGCTCACGGCCGACTCACTCGTGCGGAAGGCGGTGGAGCTGCGTGCCAAGCACGGCATCTCGCACGACAAGCTCAAGCTCTCGAACGGCTGGATGCACAAGTTCAAAGAGCGCCACTGCCTCAAGAAGGTCCCAGCTGCAGCGGGCGTGGCTGAAGTGGAAGCGAGCGATCGCAGCGCGAGCGAGGAAGATGTAGAGGAGGAGAGCAAGGAAGAATCAGCAGAAGACACACAGACGGCTGGGGACGTACCAGCAGCAAACACATTATCAACACCGCGTCGAGCCGCCCGATCAGCAGGGACTAGTAGTGATGTAATCACTCCAAGCGCGGTGACACCAGTCACTTCAGTGAATATAGCGCGAGAGCCAGCGGTGCTGCCAAGCCCAGTTGCACCTGTAGCAGCTGCACCAGCTGCACCAACTATCGTCCAGCCACCGCCGTCGCAACACATCCAGCAGCTGATCCACATTTCGGCAAAGTCACTCAGCACTGTCCGCTCTCCAGGGACTCTGAACTGGGAGCGCACGAACTTCCAGGTTTATCACCAGTCAGCGTCATCGTCTGCCACAGACAGCCACTTTGCGATCGTGAACAACGGCATCCAGATCCTGCGAGACGGCGTGTACCAGATCAACGTGGATCTGCAGTACACTAATACTAAGCAAGGGACCATTACTGAACCACTTCAAGAGGTCTTCAGTGTATGGAACGGCACCACGCGGCTCGACCAGTGCGTGTCGGTCCTGCACCGCGACGCTAGCTCTGGTGTTGCGCTCAGCGTGTCGGAAGTACAGTGTTTTCTGGCTGCAGACGCCTGCATCCGCGTCGACTTCAAGGCACCAGGTCACGCGCTGCACAAGTCACGGATCGTGGTTCGACTGGCGTCGTAAAGAAAAGAAGCTCTATGGTAAGCGCGTGTTGTTTTTTGTGTTGAATACATATCTGATTCGTGGGTATTGACTGCAATGTGCTTGAGTCAATGAATGAATGAATGGACTGAAGGGCTACAGTACACGAGTGGGACATTTGACTCAGACCTCGATTGAGGTACGATTCTTCGCGCATTTGATGGTGTATTTGACATACCCCCGCAGATAAACACAAACGAATCCCTGTTCGACGTACTTCTGCAGTGTCACACAACAGCTTGTATTGCTGACACTGATAGAATGGTGCTTGGTTCACGGCTGCCGCTGGGAAGCAACGCGTCGAGGGTAAGAACGCGCGCATCCCTCGCCACACAGAGCTGGGAAGCCATCATCTCAGCTCTTTCCAGTAAATCGCCCATGTCCAAAGAGCTGTCGAGAGCAGCCGTTTTCTCCAGCAGCGAGTCGCAGAACAGCGTGTTGATCAGTGTCGAGCTCGTGATTCGCTTCAGCGTAACCCACTCGTATAGCCAATTGGGGATACTTGAAATATTTGTATCCGAGGCGGTGATCTCGAAAGCATTGTTGAGCAACTTGAGCGCGATCCCAGAAGACATTGACACCCACTGGGGGGGAAAGGAGTGGATCTACCTCGGCTTCAGCGTCTGCAACGTCTCGAGTATCCCTCCAGTGATGGGGAAACTGTCGCGTTTGCTGCTTTCACTGTAGGGGAACCGCATCGAGTTCATTCTCGATGCGCTCTTTAAGAACCATCGCCTGGGAATCCTCATGGTGTCCAAGAACCGTTGCGCGAGCTTCCAGACTCGGTCAGAGTAGCCTCGAATACCGTAACGAACACGGACGCGAGTTCGTTGTAGAATCCTTCTCGTATAGCAGCTCTTACACCCCATTCGACAATCGAGCAGTTGTAGACCTCAATCCCTCCAAGTTGGGAAAACTCCTGGATCACTGGCGGAATCGACAGCGCTGATAACCAGAAGTCGTAGCGCCAGCCGATCCAGATCTTTGAGGACAGAATTGATCTGTCCACTTTCGCCCGACACCTGCTGTCGATAGCAGTTCACCTCCATGACGGAGCACGAGTAGTTGGTCGTGAATTACGCATCGGTGTGCAACTTGCAGCCAAGTCTCGTCTGCCAGCCGTTTTTATGCGCGTACAGGTTCACGGCTGCAACGAAGATCCCCCAGATTATGGACGCAGAGTGGACCATAAAGCGCACCCTCCGAGTCTTTCGATTGAGCATTGCTCAGCTCTTATCCGACGCGATCTTTTGCTCCGGCGCTGTTGCCTGCGCCGAGTCGATCGTTGGCTGGCTCACCGGGAGAGTCCGCTTCTGCTGCAGCAAACTCTCGATCGTGAGCAAGCACGAGACGATGCTAGCATGCAGCACGAGTGTACAGATGTAGTCTGGCACAGACATGATGAGGATCTATCGTCCCTCCGCGACCGCGTTCACGTACCAGACTTCGTCGAAATACTCGCCCATTTGGAAATTCCCCGCTGCTTGGTCGTAGCTCCACCAGTACGGGTAGAAAATGCACAACGGGATCACCAGTGAGCAGCACGAGTCCAAGAGCATGTCAGCAACTCGACAAAAGAGCCGTCGCACGAGGGTCTAGGATTCCCCACGGAAAATCGTGTGCGCCAATGGCGTCGCACAGCAGTTCAGTACGATCGACGCAGCGGCCAGAGAATTGATCCAGCGCTTTGGAATAGACCGGCTCAGGTTGTGTGCTTGGAACATCTGCATGGCGATCTCGATCGCCTCGCGTGCTTCAAAACCCGAGTTGAGCAGCAATTCGTTGAGGTCAAAGTACCCGTTGTGACCAAACGAAGCGGATCAAATGCGTCGAATCCGCCTCCACAGCGAGTACAGTGCCCTCACAGCCATGAATTGGGATGGGGATTGAGGCTCTGCTTCAGATCAGGACGACTGCCGCTTCTGGACGGGGCTACGGAAGGCGAGCTGCTTATGGCAGAGCGAGTAGAAGAGGATCCGCGCCATCAGTGTCCAATGTACGGCTGCGATCAGCAGGGACGAGACCCCAGGCCTTTGTAGAGAGGGGATCAAGATCTGCAGCGATTCGAACTTGTACACCACGTTGGGGGCCGAAAGATAGAAGTAGAGTTTCGAGATCCCAACTATCGCTGCGACGTTCAGCGCGTGGAACCCGAGGAGAGCGAGCCACGCCCAGTGATAGGCACGGGGCGAGAGCGCGAGTTGGATGGATTTAACTCGGGTCTCGCATGTTGCGCTGCTGGCGGCGAATGTGGCTGGATCGTAGTACTTGGACGCTGCTGCTGGAGAATGAACTCTGCACTCGGAGCAAGCGGCGAGATCCGCATTGAGGCAGAACTGTCTGATGCACTAGGCCTCGCACGAAGTGGCGCGGGTGTTTACCGTAGTGAGGCTTGGCTCGTTCAGCAGCAGCAAATATAACTTTAGTCGCGACGTTCGCTGCCTAAACTCATCGAGTGCGAATTCGCTCAGTTCGAAAATAACATCGCCGAGAAGGAATTGGCTTACGAATCTTTCCTCGACAGGCAATCGGAGGGTGTTCAGACTGAACAACCGCGACGACTAAGAACTGTTCTCAACCTCCGGCGCTGAATATTAATGTTGGCAGTTCTCGCCACAGCTCGAAGTCACAGGCAAGAATGATGAGCAGCTTCCTTGTCTTCAAATATACCATCGTCCGCCACCGGTGGTCAAGTATAAATACTGCTCCGTCGCTTGGAAGATCAGCAATGTACTCGGTGGTCCCAACCACTTTCTATCGCCTCAGTCGATTGGCAGTCAAGCGCGCCACGCATTGTCTTCATGGCCCCCTTCGATCGGCTTCGTGCGGTCTGTCGCCTCCTTGACCTCACCAACGGCGGCGTCCACGGCTAGTATTCGATCGAGCGCATGTGGGAACTGAGCGATCATTCTCAGAATATCTCACTCTGGTGTGGCTTTCGTGCCCCTCCTCTCTGTCATCCCGGCTCTGCTGACGATTGTGGATCTGGATGCCATACCACTTCAGAACCCGTACGCTGGATGGGACAAGAACTCGATGATGTGGATGTGCATCTCCATTGCCAATGTTGTGCTCTCGGTCGGCGTCCTCTTCCAACTGCAAGCTCTGGTACCAACGATTTGCCTGATGATGATACAAATCGATGTGATCAGCTTGCTCCTGGCCGCTGTGTACCTGATAACGGTCTCTCGCTGTGGCGCACAGTGATCCTCACGTTGCTGTATGTTGAGTATGTGTCTAGAAAAGGATCTCACATTTGAATTCAAGTGGCTCCACCATGGAGGAGTGAATACTGCCCAATAGTTTGAGTTACCAGGGTAACCACGTATAGTAAGTATACTGATAGTCAGATTCTCTCACACAATATGCATCTGAGCTCTCGAATAAAAAATCGGGTGCTTACTCTCGGAAGTCAACTTCCCTAATCTCGGTATTCAACTACTTTGAACCTTCACACATGGAGGGAGTGCTGATAGGAAGAACCACGCCACGGTGCTCGCGCACGGGGTGCATGAGAGTCGCAAACCTCCTACGTGATGCCTGAACGGATTGAGAGACGGTCGTTTATTTTCACGGAGTTCGTTGGCTGACGATCAACGCAGTCGAGTCGTCTGGGATTTCAAGAAACCCGCACATTTTCTTGACAAGCGCAGCATTCGCATCGAGCTGATCGCTTGCGAGACTTTTTGTATCGCCTTCATAGCCGCCACTGAAAGCATTTGACGTGAGGTTTGAACCACAGAGTGGCGTGTCGCTTACCACTAAGTAGTACTCAGTGTGGCTACTCTCCACCGCTACGGCCCAATGGAGGAACCATTCTGGCGCTGCTGAAATCTTCGTGTAGCGTATTCTCAGCTCTTCCAGGTCGCTCGTGTCTCCGATCGTAGAGGGCAGAGCTCGCAGCGGGTTCTCGGACAAAACCACCGATAGAAAGTGCTGGTGCTGGAAGATCAGGTCGGGAAGTACCTCAATTTCGTTCCCTTTGAGCGAGAGCTGCCACATTGGGATCTCACCGAGCGCCAGTGGGATTTCCCGGAGGTCGCAGTACTCGAAGCCCAGGTAGACCCACTCGTGAGCTCCCCAGTATCGATTAATGTCTTCCGGCAACTCGCTCAGCTTCGTACGTTCGAAGAACAGATGCGAGAAGTCCACGGGCAAATTCTGATGTAAGAGTCCTTCGGGGAGGCTTGTAAGGGTGCTGGACATGACGTACGCGTAGTTCATCCGGTCGTGGTAGCCTCTAAGGATTGCTGCGTCCGACCCCCACTCCGTGATTGAGCAGTTGAAGATCTCGAGTCCGCTTAGGTAAGCGAACTGCTGGATCACGGGAGGTACGTGGAGATTGGGACAGTGCGTAATCAGCAGCGTCAGCAGCGCGTCCCGCTGCAGTTCTCCTATGACCGCTTCAAGCTGGTGCTGCTCACCCGTGATACCCTGTCGGTAGCAGTTCACCTCCATGACGGAGCATGAGTAGTTGGTCGCGAACCAAGGGCTCAACTGCAACTTGCACCCGGGCTTGAGCGCATTGGACACCGTCTGTGCATACACGTGGATGGCTGCGATCGCGATGCCGAACAGAACAAAGACGATGTTGACAAACAAGTGGCGGTTGCTGGCCACACTACCGCTGGGTACAAACTGCTGAACCACGGTGTTGTTGCCGCTCCCCAGTTGCTCGACTACCACTGGTTCCCTTCGTACCGCTTCTTCAGGTACGAATGTCATTGGCTTGGTCACCACTGGTGCATGGCGAAGCAGCGTTTTGAGGTTGTAAAGACACGTGAGGATGCCCAGATGCGGCAGCAGAGTCGAAATGTGGTCAGGAAGGGACGTGATGAAGAGCTGTCGGCCCTCAGTCAGCGCATTGACGTACCAGACATCGTTGTAGAGTAGCTCGTCTCGGAATTGTCCGGTCTTCTTGTCGAACTGGTACCAATACGGGTAGACAACGCAGAGAGGGATGATGACCGAGCAGCTAAAATCGAGAACTAGGTCGGCGACCAAACAGAGCAGCCGTCGCTTCTTCTCTAGTGCCTTACCCCGCAGAGCCAGGTGCGCCATCGGAGTGGAGAAGCAGTTGAGGACCACTGCCATCACTGCCAGGTGGTTGATCCATCGGCGCGGCACCGAGTAGCTCAGCGTGTACGCCTGGTAGCTCTGCATGGCGATCTCGATGGCTTCTCGCAACTGGAACCAGATCTCGAAGAGCGGGCCGTTGAGTCCAAAGTACCCATTGCGTGAGAAGAAAGCCTTCCAGGGGCGTCGAACCTGAAACCAGGTGCGGCTGAGGAAGCGCTGGACGATCACCACAGACCCGGTGCGTTCCAAGTCTCCAGTGACGACGTCCACAGAAGGTCTGGGAGCGGCTGATGCTGGGGCCGTGAACGCCAATTGCCTTTGTCTCAGTGAATAGAAGAACATCTTGGAGACCTCGAGACCGTGAAGAGCAGCAACAAACCCGAACGAGTACCCGATGCCGTCGAAGAACTCGATCGGGAGCTTTAGCGCCGCGAACTTGTACGAGTTCATTGGGTCTGCGACGTAGAAGTAGAGCGTCATCGTCCCGAGTGTCGCAAGTCCGTCGATCGCGTGGAGACTCAGGATCGCCAGCCAGAGACATCGGAAGACGATTCGGCTGCTCACAGAAAACCGAATTGCTCCTCTAGAACCTCGATGGACTCGACTGTGGCGCGGTTGCTGCTGGTTTTGCGAATGAAGGGGCTGGTTTGGCTGTGGAAAGAGTTCGACGTACGGCTTTGAAGGCTGGGCGGTGGAAAGCTGTAAAGGCTCTGGGTGAACGCTCATCACGGATCCGGCCGCTTGTCGGTCTGCTGGTTTTTCGTTGCTTAATGAGGATGTGCAAAGGGTGTCTTACACGTACATCAGGTAGTTTTGCGTGCAGTCTTGAGCAACGAAGAAGTTGTTCGTTGGACGATTCATGGTGTCCCGGTATCGCGAACGTAGTAACAATACACGCGTGTGTGTGTAGGTAGCCATCCGAAATAGCGAGCAGCAGTTGCAGACTCATGCCAAATTGAGCGCTGAGCAGTACCCTAAAATGCATGTCATAGGCGGACCCAATGTACACACGGTACTACTAAAACCTTTTAAAAATGATAGCACCGCCTTTGACATGCATTTCGTAAAAACGGAAGCAAAGGTAAGCAATGATGTGGCCCACATTAAAAATCTTTTTTTAAAATGCGTTTTGGAAGTGGCGACCAAAACAACCATTAACCACCCACAACAATGTGTACAGACTGATCGACAACGTCCTGGTCATCATCAAGCGCTATTTCACAAGTATCAATAACAGACAGCTCTTCTAAGTCTCTTACGACCTCATCAAACTGCAACTGCATCCCAATCGGCTCGGCTGGTTCAGCAACAGCGGCCACCTCAACTCC
>JALBZD010000404.1:0-29175 GCA_038050675.1 Globisporangium cylindrosporum | reverse complement strand
TATACCATCGGTCCAAACGGCTAGCTGACACGATGTGCATACGAAGTTGGAAACACCATTACCGTGCGCACAACAAAATGGCCGACCTAGCAGCCAACCATGCCATGAACACCAAGTCCTCAGCACAGTACGCATTCCCAACAACACGCTCCACAGGCAGCGAAATTGAACAGCTCATGAGCAAAGATGTGACGCATTGGTTCGACAGATTTGGTGATGGAACATCCTGGCTCGGAGCGACCGACTTCGATCTCCTGACCAACATTCGGGTGTACTTGCAGCCAGATCACCTGGACAGACAGACGTAGGCGCCTGCGGCACTCACGTCTGCTTGTCATCATCGTGCGGACGTCCATAGCGTCTTGCACACCAATTCACTTCAAGTCGAAGCTGCAGAAGCAGTGTAGCTAGAAGAATGGGTATTCTCGTTCGCGTAGCATAACATAATACACCTCACCTCAACAACAACAACACCTACCGCCAATTGGTACCTGTAATGTAGCCAACTTCGCATCAACTAACAAGCGTTTTAGGTGGAAGACTGGAGGTGTGAGTCATAGTTTCCCTCTCTCGAGAAGAACCCAGTCAGGTGGGCTTGCTCGTCCCCTTCTTGGTTACCCATCATATTACGACTGGTATTGTTGCCGATCTTCTGACTTTGCAGGCGCATTATTTTCCCATTTGTGAATTCAAGAATACCAGTCAAATACTCTTCGATTATGAATGGTCGGGACGGCACAGGCATATACACGCTCAGTGTCGATACACGTCCTTCGCTTGACTGACGACAATAAATAACACTCAGTACTTGTCAAGGAACACGTTTTCCATCTGCTGGTTGTAGTTGCGCGTCTTGCGACTCAGCCATTTGATCAGGAACGCCATCTTCTGCCGAGTCTCGGGGTCTTTCCCACTGCACAAAGAAGAAGAGGCTTCAGCACCTTGCGCCTCGGGGCAGGAGAACGCCTGGTAGCACGTCCGGACAACCGACGCCGGTCGCCCCTCGACCGATTGCTTTGGACACGGCGTCGTAACGATCCACCCTTTCTCGATGAACTTTGGCCCGTTGTCTGCCATCGTGATGCTCGACGTCCAGATGAACATGAAGCGGTTGGCTTCTTCGAATTTGTGCATGTACGCTGTACCGTGGAGCCCCACGGGCGTTGTGCGATCAGGGTCCTCCAGCACAAGACTGAAGCTCTTTTGGAAGCTGGAGCTTGTGAGCGCTTGCCTCTATTGAGATCACCAACACACACATACATAGACACAAGTTGTGTCAGGTTATTCCGTAATAAGAACAGATAGCAGGCAGTATACACTGTACGTCTTTGTCTCTCTTCGTACCACGACAACATTTTTCCCAGTCTGCGAGGTCGACTGCTTTGGGGACGAGCCCTGCCACATCACTTGGCCCGCTTCTTGGAACGAGCAGCGCACGAAAGTGGTGGTGCGCATTTCCGTGAACATTGCCGACCCCACGTCCTCTAGATTCGCATGCAGCACGCAGGAGGATGAGGATGAAGACGGTGCGGTTTCAGCGACCCACTCGTTCTCGCCTGGGCCGTAGTTCATCACCATCGAGTCTGTCAAGAGGTACATCTGTCGTAGTTCTGCTTGCAGTCGTACCAAGAGTGACGCTGTCTCGACTGCGGGAGGTGCAGTCCTGATCATCATGTGACTATCACCATTCGCATTATGAGATCGCAGCTTCTTTTGGTGGTCTGACAATAACTCTAGGCCCTGTTCCATACGAATACATAGCCGCACACATAAAGATTGAGGATAAGTGTTGTGACTTGCTTCCGTCCAGCAAACGTGTTCTTCAATTGCCAACAAGCACATCATGAGCACGTACTTCCGTTTTCTTCTTGCCCAGCACGCCCTCGAGCGCCTTCGTGGCAATAATCTGCCGCCGCAGCGCATCTTTCAGCTTCAGATTAAGCGCCTCGGACTGGAACCGCTCGCTCTCTCGCAGCGCCGCAACCTCGAGCCACGATTCACTCTTCTGTAGCTGCGATGCCAGCACCTGGTGCTGCTGCTGCTCTTGGCGCGTGTTCAGTCGCATCAGTTGCCGATGCGCAGCACTGCGGCGCGATCCATTGCCGTATATCGCACTACTGCGCTGCAGACGCGCGAGCTTCGCTTCGAGCTGCGCCGCCTGCTCGCGGAGAGTCGCCACCTCGTACTTCTTGCGCTCGCGGTGCTTCTTTACCGAGTGCGCTCGGCTTTTCGTCATCTTCCCTGTTTGACTCCTCCGAGCTTGCTGCTGCTGCTGCTGTTTTTGATGATGATGAGGCAAATAACCACTGAGTGAGCTGTCTCGAATGAACACAGTGAGGCTCTGTGGTGGTGGTGGAGGCGACTGCTGTTGCACATGGCTGTCCGTGGTGGCGACGTCCGCGTCGCCGTTGTCGTCGTCATCGTCGTCTGCGCTCCAGTGCCCCTCGCTACTGCTACTGTGGCTGGTGCCGTCGTCGTGCTCTTCACAGGCGTCGATGAATGCGAGCGCGACCGCCAGCGTGGCCTGCGGGTCGTCCTCCAGCTCCAGGAAGCTCATCGTTCTCTGCGCGCTGTCTGGTCTCACGCGGCGGCGGCAATTCTGCGTTGGCGTGTTCTTGCGAACTGACAAGCTCAGACTGGTCCAATCTGACTAAGCCGGAGTCCAATACAAAGACCAAGTGTAGTGCACAGATTCATCAACATTTAAAAACAATTTTAAGGAGGTTTCGAAAGTGAATCCCCATAATAAAAATAAGTATAAACTCGAACGGCGAAATCGACCGGCACTCGCAAGTTTCGTGGGGTTTAAACCCTCGCATTTGAAGTAAAACCTCATAAATGCTACCTCATCATGCGGATGACGTTACGTAGACCATCACTCTGGTGAGTCCACCAAGCCACATCGCATACACACATGTGGACACTTGCCACCAACAGCAACGAATGAGCGCAAGATGACAGGGGCTATGCTATGTAATTTCCCCTGGAATGGCAAAGCAAGCTTAACGCCAGACTTGATGCCGCCATCACCCTAGGACTCATTTCTCAACTTGCTCTCCAGCCAACCTACTTATCGATCACAACTACACACTACTACCCTCGCTGCAATGTCGCCTCTTCCAACTTCTGCTACCCCCTCGCCAAAGGTCTGGCTCATCACGGGCTGCTCCTCGGGTCTCGGCCGCGAGCTCGCGGTCGCTGCTCTTGCGCGAGGCGACCACGTCATCGCCACCGCCCGAAGTGCCGCCAAGATCGACGACCTCAAGCAGCGTGGCGCGCTGACCATTGCACTCGATGTCACTTCTCCTGACGAGGTTGTGAGCAAGAGTGTCACGGATGCGATTGGAGTCTACGGCCGAATCGACATCCTCGTCAATAACGCTGGGTACTCGCTCGTAGGCGGAGCCGATGAGTGCAGGTACGATGTAGGAGCTCTGTTGCTTTGATCGGCGAGGTTCGTTTGAAAAGAGAGACTGATTCTTGCATATATGCTCCATTGCTGTTTCTCTCTTGTCTTTGCCAGCGCGGAGGAGGTCTTTGACAACTTCAACACGAACGTGTTTGGCATCTTCAGAATGTTGCGCGTGGTGCTGACGTTCATGCGCGCGCAGCAGTCCGGCGTGATCGCGAACATCGGCTCGCTCGTCGGACGTCAGAGCTTCCCCGCGATCAGCGTGTACGGCGCGACCAAGTTCGCGGTCGCTGGTCTCACTGAGTCGCTTCGTGCCGAAGTGGCGCCGCTCGGGATCGACGTCACGTGTGTTGACCTGGGCATGTTCCGCACGTCGTTCGGGAACAACTGCATCGTGGCGAAGAAGACGATCGCCGAGTCCGGCCCGGTGGTGGAGATGACGAAGAAGCGCCTGACTGCCAGTGGCGGCAAGCAGCCTGGTGATCCGGTCAAGGGTGCGAAGGTTCTCGTCGATGTGTTGACCAAATCGGGCAACTTCGAGGGCCGCACTCTTCCAGTGCGTCTCGCTATCGGAAACGGCACAGTTCCGTTCGTCTCCGGTGTCCTGGAGAGAGACCAAACGGATCTCCAGGAGTGGGCAGAGCTGGTGTCGGGAACCGACCACGACGATGTCGGCAAATAAGGCTTTCGGGCGTTTGAGCTTCCACTTTGACACGAAAGTTTGAGTAGCAACCTGCCTCCAACATTTGAATCGTTCTGATAACAAGAAGAAAAATACACCGAACTATCACGGTGTGTTAAACATTTTGCCTTCACTTTAGCGTTTGTACCCCCACATTTAGATCTGAAACGAGTGAGGACGAAATCTTCAGTGTGCGAGCTCAACCTATGGGCGCTTGAGCTCCACCATATCCGACGCAATGGACTCAACCTCCAAGAGTAGTGCCTTCTGGAGCTCATCCATGTGCTGCCGCATGTGGTCACCTAGCGTCGTCATCACGAACTCCTGGACATACGCTGTCTTTTCGTCTGAGACAACGGTTTCTCTTGAGAATGGTGAGCTGCCGGTAGGGCTCCTCGAATCTTCTTTCTCCGAGTGAATGCGAAGGAAAGTCTAGAACACTACGGGTTGGTGTGCGTCCCTTCCTGAGCTGCTGCTGCTGTTGTTGCTGCTGGCTTTCGACACAACGATCCATCCATTTTTACGGAACACGAGCCTGCTGCCGTTGACTGTGTACGCAGATGCGATTGTCATTACGATGCGATGCGCTTCTTCGACTTTGTGAAAAACAATGACGCCATCCACTTGGAGTTCCTCAACTCGGCTCGGCATCGTCATTTGCATGCGGTTCTCATGAAAAATACGCGAGCAATGAGAGTGTGAGCGGATATCCTGCTGTAACAAGGCAGATGAGCGATAGTAGTACGTGTGAAGAGTTTGCAGGAAAACCAGTCAGTGGGTATCGAACACATGACTCGAACGTGAACGTACGTACCATGATGTGCTGAAGCTCACTTGGCGTGCGCATTTCACCCGAGTTCTTTTTTTCCATCACGCGACTCCATATCAGACGTCCAATCAATTGGACATTGCTGGATATCGGCACATTCATTGTGAGCTCAATGCTAGGACCACGCTCCGCGTCCTGTTTTGAGCGGCTGGTGGTGAACGCGGAACGTGTGTCGTCACCGGCGCTGATTCCGTGGCACACGCGGTCGGTCTCGTGGAATTGGCTCTCGACGCTCCGGTATAAAGCTGCGAGAATCAGGTCCCGAAGGTTGGCAAGTTTGCAATACAGGCTTGCTGCTGCTGGCGATGGTCGTGGAGCTTCAAGCAGGGATTTCAGGTCCTAAAGTGTGATATAAGCAGCATATACATACGATCAGCTTTGCATCCCAGCACTTCGTAATTTGATAGAGCTTCGATGGACGATTTGGCTCTTTTCTTTACCTGTGGAGAGACCTGCTTTTGCAAAAGCGCCTGGAGTGCAGTCGTCACCTTGTACTGGTTGGCTACTGCGTCTCGCAACTTGTGGTTCAAAGCCTCGGACTGCTGGCGCTGCTTGTACTGCTTCATGGCAAGCTCGAGCCACCCCGAGCATGCGTTGGTTGTAGCTCTCAAATTGGAGTATTCATCTCTCGAGGCGTGGGTGCACAGCTGAGACGTACCGTCCTGACGACCCTGCTGCATTGCAACTGTTTCGGAAATAGAGACGACTCGAGTTGTCTGTCGTAACTCAGGGTACTGTGCTTGCAGCTCCTCGACCTGCTCGCGGAGCTTCAGGATCTCGAGTCGGTTGCGTTTCCGTGGTCGCCTGGTCACGCTCATAGTATGTTCGGTCTTACTACTCACAGCTCCACTCGATTCGGAGGCTGCCTTCTTTTTTTTCGGTTTCTTCTTGGACTCAGGTTTCAGGGTCGGACCCTCGGTCGGAGGTTGTAGTGACTGCAATTGGACTGGCTCTGATGACTGCCGTAGGGTGGTCAAATGCCAGTCTATCCCTGCACACTCATAGAGTGCCAAGTCGGTCAAAGGTTCATCGCAGCCAATTGAAGCAGTACTGACGTGACTCGAGAAGGCGCTGTCCTCATCCGCTGTCGTCAAGGCGATGTTGTTAATGAATGCGAGCGCCTCCTCCATCTCAAGCGTGTGCTGCGCGTCGTCCAGTTCTTGCTGGAAGCTCATCTTTCTGCCTTATACTGTAATTGTGCTCTTCTGTTCGCTTCTGCGCAAAAACACAAATGGAATTTCTTGCACATGTGTAACGCTGTTGTCCAGAATCGCCCGTCGTACACCCATCATCAGGGTAACCAAGATGCGGTTGATGACGACATGACGGACATCACTCCTGTGAAGTCACTTTGGATGATTGAAAGCACGCTGTGAATCAACTTCGTGGATTCATGTTTTCGTGGTAATCATGCTAAAAAAAGAGGAGGTATTCCCCCCCATACACACACAGAGTTAATAGTTGAAGCCGATGTATATCCAGCAGCATATATCCCGGAGAGATACACAGAAACGAAACTTATCGTACATGCTCAAGCAAACCGTGGCGAGGGCTCGCTCGGCCGTCACTGCGCCGCATAGCCTGCTAGACGAGCTAGAATTTGGTTTTTGTTCTCGAACACCTATGCCTCACCCTTCGTACCACGCTTCGACTGCGTTTCAATTGAACTCAACGGTAGCAGCAGCATGAATTTCTTAGGGAGTGCCGACCACCTTCGGTTTCCTCCATGGAAAATGGAAGCATCCAAAGTTCCAACATTAATCCTCTCAAATTGCATAAACCGGCAATCAGGTAATCGGGCTTTGTCAAGATGAGCTCTGTATTTAGCAATGTACTGTACCACCGCGACGCAGTGATAATGATAATGGGCACCGACCTGCTGTTCTGTGCGTCACACACGCCCCAGCTGAAGCCCTCCTGCTTTTCTCAGTTTGCGTAGGTTAGCAGCAGAAGCACGACGACACCAGCATGAGCTTCCTGGAGCTAGAGGACGACTCGCTAGCCACGCTGCAAGAGGCGCTCGCGTTTATTGACGCCTGCGACGACCAAGAGGACAACGACAGCGCTTGCAGCACCGGCGGCAGTAGTACACCCAACACCACTGCTTGCAGCACGACCAGCAGCGATGACAACGCGCCTGCTGCCAGTCTCCAGGACACGAGTCTCAAGATATTTATCCGACGGACGCCGAGCGGCAAACTGCTATCACAACCCACGGCTCAACAACAGATTTCACAGGAACAGGAACAATTTGGGCTACCCCAACAGCAGCAGCCTGTGGCGAAACCCTCCGGGATGAATAACAACCGCGCCAAGTCGGTCAAGAAGCACCGTGAGCGCAAGAAGAACGAGATGCTGACGCTGCGCAACCAAGTGGCGCACCTGGAGGCCACGCTTGCGCACTTAAAGCGTGTTGTGCCTCACTCTATTGGGCGTTTAGAAGCTGCAAATGGAGCAAGGACTGAGACAGGAGGTGGACGCACTTCGCTGCACTTGCTGCTCGAAGCACGCATTGCCAGTCCGAGTACCGGTGAGAGTGAGCGAAATGAGGCCAAAAGCGCGTATCGAGCACTGCTGGCTCTTCAGCCATCAGGCCGTGGTGCTACTAATACAATCTATAAGACTGCGAGTAGCTCAACGCCCTCGTGGTTCGATGTGGCGGCGACGCAGGCGCGCGAGCGGTACGCGTCCGAGGCGCTGAACCTGCAGCTGAAGGAGGCGCTTCAAGCACAAATGCAGATGGCGCAGGCGCTTGAAAGTATTTTGGGCAGGACGAGAGCAGAGGTACACAGTTGTGGTCGCATGCATGTACTGTTACTTAGTACCTGAGAACTGGGGTTAATTGTGTTGTTTGTTGTGTCTACTTCACATCTATTTACTCTAGGGGCTGGACCTGCTGCTAGACTATCAACGAGACGAGCTCATGCTCCACATTGACGACCCCCTGAAGAAGCCATCACCACCTGCAGGCTCAGCAGCAGAGCCACTGAACGTGATGGACCAACTGTACGCGGGCATGCACCAAATGTACATCTCGACAGAGTCGGTGATTGGAAAACAGTGCGAGGCGGACTGGGCAGGCGCCATTTCGTCGTCCTCGCGTGTCAAGCAGAAAGACGTCAGGACAGGCATGTGCATTGAACTAGTGAGTACCATGCAGCTATACTGTACGTTCCAAGAAGCAGGACGAGTAATGTGGCAGCGCATGAGCCAGAACAAACCGACCAGCAAAGACCTTGGGAAGCCGTCAATGGAGGTACGCAAGGCAACTGTTTTGTATGGAGGAGGCTGGTGGCTCTGGGGTTGGCCCTAATTTATGGACTTCTGCCTGTGTCTTGACCTGTAGCGACGGGAACTCACGAGCGACAGCTTCGTCATCAGCTATCCGCTGGTGCTGGGCATCCTCAGCGGCAACGACAACCAGCCTCTTACCCTCCAATGCTCTTCGTACATGTGCAAGTTTGACGAGTCCAACCGCTTCATGGCCATGTGGTACTCGATAGTGAATCTCCCAAACAGCGAGCTGACGTTCACTGAGAAGGGCTGGATCGTTGCGACGCCAAATCTGAACCCAGCAGTAGCAGCAGCAAATGCCAAACCTGAGACTGAATCACCTTCACCGTCGACGATTATAAAGATGTGTCACCAGGTCTCCAGTGCGCCACAAGGCTCGCAGGTCACAGAGGAAACGAAAGACCTCGTTGCAGTTGTACTGCGCACGCTTAGTCGCAAGACACGCGAGTACCACCAGCTCATGCAGGACCTGCTTCTGGACCAGTTCTCCAGCGCTTCGACAGCACAGCAATCGAGAGCGCTCCCTATGGTTTAAGCGTGTGTGCGCTGTATGCGTGTTGGTGTTAACGTTATTGCGAAGAGAAATGGTTCTGTATGAAATGAAATTGGGTTCTGTGATGGAAAAAGCCCGTCTCACATGCGGTGAGCCGGCACTCCTCACCTACCTATCTTCATCGCATTCAACAGCCGTACGAGATTTATGGGTGTATATCAATATCGAGCTCCCGGTATTTAGTCTGCACTATGCCGTCGTAGATTCCGCCTCACTTTTAATAACTGGTGGATATGGCGCACTTTAAAGCGAGAGAATAGCTATCGAGCTATATTATGTGTTTGATTCCTCCCACCCCCACTCGCATTTCAATCCGATAACGCCGAATACAAACACCTACTGCGAGTTCTGACGGCGCCATGACGAGGGCTGCATGCTGCTCATTGCGTCTGTTCTGTGCTCAGGCGCCAACCGAAATGTGACCTGACGGACGCATGACAGCGATGAGCGCTCTGGATGTCCGTTCAAGTTGGTATAGTCACTCGCAGTACTGGATGAATACGTACATTCAGTAGCTCGGATATTCTTCAATCCTCACTCGCAGATCCTCCACAAGTGATCAAAATCGGTCGTACTCTTCAGCAATCACGGTAAAGTCAGCACCCGAGTCTTGCTTGGTATTGGTGAATGCTTGGGCACTGCAGACTCAACAGTTGAGCGCCAGGAGAGCTGGTGCTGGATCACGCTCCGCTTGTACATACTGAGCACTCTCGAGCATAACGTTCTGGATCGCCTGGTACTGGTACCGCGTCCTGCTGACCAGCGCCGCTAAGACAAACTCTCGCAGCACATTTTCTCTCGTTGCGCTGTCAAGATCCACACTGGGTTGTTTGGACCTACTCGACGAGCTTGCGCATGGCTCATTCGAAACCTGCAGGCAGCTCTGCATCACAGATGAGAAAGGAAGGTTGTCATCGCTCGATCTGTAAAGCGCGACCCACCCTTTCTCGCGAAACACTAGCCCATTTGGAGTCGTAGCAACTGACGCGAACACGTACGCAACGTGACGCTCGTGCACAAATCCCTGAACGAACGAGACACCACGCAGCTCCACGGCACCGCCGCTGGGGTTATCCAGCATGAAAGTGTAGCTCTTTTCAAAGCTCGAGTCTGTGATATCTCGTTTCTACACATACAGACACAATCACCACAGTCACGTTTACCAGTCAATAAAACGAGCGAGCACACGTTCACGAACCTGTATCGAGTAGCCAGGATAATTCTGGGGACGCATCATCGCAAACACTTGCCGGATCAATTGCGCGGCTTCGAGGAACCCGAACGGCAATGCTGTAGTCGTTCGGAGCTCGATATACTGGTCACCTGTCTCGGGGTCTTTCTTCACCTGCGTCGAGTGCGACACCATGTCCAGTCCATTTGTTGCACTTGCGGCGATTGTAGCATCGTCAAAGGCTGTGTTCATGGTCTGATACATTCGCGCAACACTCGCCTGGAGACCCGCGAGCGTCATGCTCTCCATTGAGAGCATCGAATCGTTGTAGAGCGTCTGCTTCTGGATATCGGACAGCAAGTCGAATCCCTGTGTTGTTGTACATTTTAGAAACCACACATAGCATTAGCACTGCGCATCATTTTTAAATGAAAAAGAAAGAGAATGGATGCAACACAAGCACTTACGTATTGCATCGGCGCTGAGGTCTCCCCCTTGATGCCCAGGACGGCTTCAAGCGCTTTGCTGATCTTCTTCTGCTTCGCGACCGCGTCCTTGAGCTTCTGGTTCAGTTCTTCGGATTTAAACCGCTCTTTCGCCTGCGTCGCCATGATCTCCATCCACAGTGGTTTGTCGGTTTGTGCCTCAGTGGTCAACGTACTCGCTTGACTCAATGCTGTCACGTTACTGGTACCCCTATTGCTGCTGGGATTGTGATTCGGTCGAGACGCCGCGCTTGCGTCCCTCGTACTTTTCACACGCTGCAAGTGAGCGAGCATTGACTCTAACTCCACGAGTTGTGCCCGTAACAATGCGAACTCGGCTCTCTTGCGTGCGCGATGGCGCGTCACAGCGCTGCTGTTGCGTGCCGCGTGATCACGCGCAATACCAGCAGCAGCAGCAGGAACGGAAGCGACCTGCTGAGCCCTGGCTTTTGGCTCTGCTTGTTTCTGTTTAACGGGCTCTAGCCCCGTTGTCGCTGTTATTGCTGCTGCTGCTGTGAGCTTCTTATTTGCGGTGGTGCGGATCACCACGCGCAGACTCGCTCGCTTGTCAGCCTCAGGCTCTTGGTCGTTCTGATTCTCCTCGTTATCTGTTGATCGCGGCTCACTGCTGCTGGTGCCGCTGGCGCTTGAGCTGTCTCTGCTATCGCTGCTGCTCTCATCGCACGAATCGATGAACGCGAGCGCGACCGCGAGCGTCGCCTGCTGGTCGTCCTCGTCGTCGTCCTGAAGCAAGAAGCTCATCGCGAATTTTATCTTTTCTGCAGAACACGTCGCTGGTGACCGGCCCAAAAATGCAAGCGCATGTTGCTCGAGTGAAATGTCGCCAGAACGTCGCGTGAAGGCGCACCGAATACTCGCCTGAATTGCCAAAATGCACATTTCAGGGAATCATCTTATTTTAGGGAATCCAATTTTGATGACGTCATCAATTTTAGTTCAAGAGTGATGCTCAAGGTAAAGAATGAATGACATGCCTTCACAGACTCACTTTTGGTAAATACTTGGCTCGCATTTCTTGAATGGAAAAAACATCTCAACGCTTGCTTCACTTTCGCCAAAATCGAGCCAAATTGGGTTTGGATGAGTTCCTTCGCAGAAAGAAGATTTTCCCTATTTTCTGCGCAAGATGTTCCTAAAATACAATTCGTTGTTTTTTGATACACAAGCATTTTGAAAATTGTACAGAAATAGTTTTGACCAATCAAAGAATAGCACTTTTCAGTACCGTAACCGAGGTTCTTTAGGCAAGCATTCCTATTCCACATTAATTTTAGGAAAGCACCCTGAAAGCACCCTAGCATCGAGTAGCGTCAGCTCTCTTTTTTCGATAAAAAATCGCCATACAAAGCCGCTCATTTGTTTCGCAAAGCCCGCATTCTCACTTTCATTATTGACAAAGCGCTGGAAGCGGCAGGGCCACCATCATCATCAAGTCGGGAAGCCAGCAAGCCTATACAACTTCAAGACATTCTCTCTCTCTCTCAGTATGAGCTTCCTGCAGCAGCTCGAGGGCGAGACACCCGCGCTGACGCTGGAGGAGACGCTCGCGTTCCTCGACTCGTTCGACGACTCGGAGCTCTCCGGGTGCACGAGCGGCAGCAGCACGACCAGCAGCCCAGGCTACGAGGACAGCTTTGACGACTGCGACGTGGACGTGGGCGATCTACTCAGCAGCGCCACGATGGTCGCTGGCGGCAGCAGCGGCAGCGAGCGCTCGTGGTCCGACTCGGAGGACGGCAGCAGCAACGTCGTGTCGACTCCAAAGCTGCCGTCACAGGACGAGCTGACAAGCGTCAGTGGTGGTAAGGGTGGTAGCATCGCGAAGAAGACCACGAAGGCGAAGCCAACGACGACGACAGCGACGACGCAGCAGCAGCAGATTCAACCCAAGCAACGCCAAAAGCGCAAAGCCGCAGCATCGACGAACGTGTCCCCGCGCGCTGGATCGAAGCCTGACGCTGCTGATGACGAGATGACTACTTCGACCGCAAAGCGCCGCACGCGCAAGCAACCGAAGACCGAGATCTTGCGCCTGCGTGACCAAGTTGAAGAACTCCAGGTGCGTCTCGCGCAGCTCCAGAAGGCTGGCGGTGGTCCGAGCGATGGAGCGAGTGGCCAGATGGTTCAAGTGACCAACACTGAGATCAAGAAGAAAACGGAGCGATCGAGCGCCGTCGCAATCCGATCTCCACAACCCGAGAATGCGTCCATGTGGCTCGACCACGCTGTGGATCAGTACAAGGCGCTACAGAAAGCCGAAGCGCTCAACGCCAAACTGAAAACTGAGGTCAAGCGTCAGTCGAGCTTGGGAAAATCGCTCAAGGCGCTGTTCAAGAAGAAGACTGCTCAACATGTACGTGACCCGGGCTGTCGCATAAATTGGCTATACGTCACTGTCGTAAAAGTAGAAACTAGAAGTGAGGATTTTAATTGGTGTGTTCTTGAACCTTGTTTGCGTGTCTAGGGATTGAACTTTGTGACGGAACTGGAGCCTCAAAAAGCGAGCAACAATGCGCTGGAGAGTGGCGAATTGTGGAAAAAGCAAACGAATGAGGCTGAAAACGGCATGGACTTGTACAAGAGCATCGAGAATATGCACATCGAAACCGACAATGTCCAGAGAAACATCGCCACGGAAGACGACGTTGGCTCGGTGCTCAGCAGCAGCAAGACAAAGCAGGACAAGGTGTTTGGACCAGTGTTCGAGCTCAAGACGAACACGCCGGTGAAGTTTGCGGACTTCCGACACCTCGCCTACACGTTTTGGGACGGTGCGATGAAAGCCAGTGACATTGTGCTGGCGCACCCTGATTCTGGCCCTTTGGAAAACGAGGTGCGTGCTTTTGTCTTGAGTTTATCGCAAGGATTTGTGGCTCGTCATCTCATGTTATTGGTTTGTTGATTCTTACAGGCTCACATATCGCGACATATCTACGAGCGACCAGTCAGCATGAAGCTGCAGAGTCAGCTGGGCGAGTTGACGGTGAACGGCGTGGCAGTGATGTGCAAAGTGGAAGAAGTCCACCGCAGCGTGTTCACTTTTGCGGCGACCCTCGCTGTCGCGGAAAACAGCACACTTGTGTTTCGCGAGTACGGCTGGATGATCGTTGCACCGTTTGAGGCAAACATGTCGAGCTCGCTGTTTCAAACTTTCTACCGCCTTCACACCGAGAAGCGAGTAAAGAAAGCCAAGGCAGGTGCAAGTGCGGATGCTCCGTCCGTCGAAACGCCGACATCAGCGTCAGTGAGCACCATGGACAACGATTCTGTGCTACGAGACATTGTGATGAAGATGCTGAGCGACACCATGCGGTCATTCCAGAATGGAGTGCAGAACTCGTTGCTCGACGCTGAGACGTCGGCCAGCATCGAAAAACTGGAGTTCCCAGCAGTGTGTCCGCTGCAAAAGTTCAAGCTCAAGTTCCAGGGCTAGCAGCCAGTGTTTTCAGGCACAGAGTTGCAATTGAGTGGTGGCGATTCTTTTTTTTTAATATTCGAGTTTGTGAAGAAAAAAAACAGTGAAAGTAATTCAACTTGCATGGTTTAGTTACTCAGCTCAAGGCATGGGGTGACCAGCAGAGTATCGAGTGAAAGTGCGGCGAGCGTAAAGGACCATTAATGTGTTGGCACCGTCACAGGGAAAACTTTGTCGTTGAACCTTGGATCTCCAACAAAAAGATCTGAATCTGTTGTAGTGTGAACTAACCTGTCAGACAGTAAGTTCTCAGACACTCGGCCGCATTGTCGCGCTTCATTTCGTACGTCGCGCACGGTGCGCGCCCCTTCTCATCGAGTTGAAAGCCGCTCTATCTTCAAGGGTGAGTGTGTGCGGGTTTGACAACCAGATCTGAGCAACAGTAGACCAACAACGTTTCTCAATGTGTTCGTTTCTATAGGATTCGCAATCGCTGCACACGTGGAAACGAGCCAGTACTATCTCCTGATTTGAGAAGCGCACTCCACCCAGCACCATGCACCATACGCATTCACAGTAGTTCTGCCCAGCAGTCTTCCGCCCCCAAGCGGCTTGGGGCGACTCTGTCACTTCAAATGAGCAGTATGCTGAAATTAAGAAATGGCCTATAGCCACGCCTACTCCATCCAGAAGCGTCAGATACCAGCCAAACATATTTGACTTCAGGACGTCCACCAACCTGCTTGTGTGTGAAGCTCCTTCAATTTTGGATGCAAAATCTCCACGCGAGAAGACCCAGAGGTGGATTACGTTGGCGCCTGAATGATCCATTTTTGACAAAAAGTAAACGCTTCAGAAAGTTGCGGTTATATTTTTTACATCATCATCGTGATTATGCTATCTCGGATTGATCAAGATTTGCTGTCAACAATCGCACACTTGGTACACTTGGCAGAGCAAACTAGTATCAATTTGGCTCTAAACGAGAGAAACCCGCGAGAAACAAGAGCAAGAAAGACATGAGTTTCCAGCAAGTGCTCTGTCAGAACGCACAGCAAGGAGCGCTTGAGGTGGACGAAGCGCTCGCGTTCCTCGATGACTTCGATATGTGTACCTCCTGCGACCATCATGAGGACCCCACCTTGTCCTCGTCTTCTCTTTCGAGCAACGGCAACAGCAGCAGCGTCTCCAGTTGGAGCGACGAACTGTCTTCAGTCAGTCCAGACGACTCACTTTTCGCGCACTTGACGGAGTCTACAGTCTGCGAGTTTTCGAACTGGGAAGTCGCGCTACAGGTTGACAGCCAGCAGCAGCAGCAACAGCAACAGCAACAGCAACAGCAAGGTGAGCATCACGAATCGCAGCAGTCTCGGACTGAACCCCAGACACAGATTCAACAACAGGGAAAGAAGAAGAACGAAAGGGTCAGAAAAAACACTAGTCCGAAGATCAAGAAGACGCGCAAGAACAATCGAATCGAGATCCTCAAGCTCCGCGAACTGGTCGAGCAGCTCCAAGCGCGGTACTCTGATTTGCAAAAATCCACTGCTGCAGCAGGATCACTCTCTATCTCCGTCTCAGCCGTAGCGCAACAGTTCATTCAGAAAGGAGCCAAACAACGTAAGGCCAAAGCCAGCGGCGGTACTGTGTCTAATGTTGCGCCTTCGCGATCGGTGTGGCTTGAGGTCGCGGTGGAACAGTATAAACATCTTCAGCAGTCGGAACGGCTGAACCGCAAATTGCGAGACGCTGTCACGAAGCAGCTCAAATTGACAAACTCACTGCAGGCGCTTTTTCAGAAGAAGGTCACTGCACAGGTAAGGAGGCTCTGGGTCATCCTTACCAGTCTTAACCTCTGGTACCTGAGCCAGCTGACCTGGTTGTTTCTTGTGTTGTTGCTCGGTAGGAATTGGAAGCGGTGGGCGTCGCTCTAGAAGGCCCCGTACCATCGACCAAAAGCCTGTACAAGAAAAACCCGAACACCCACGAAGTCATCCTCACAGCATTGTATCGGAGCGTGGAGAGCCAATTCCACGAGACTGACACGGTGCTTCACAGCATCCGTGCAAGTAATGATGTGGCATCAGCGTTTTGTACCAGCAGCACAAAGCAGGATGCGGTCCAGGGTCTGACGCTTGAGCTGATGACGAACACTCCAGTTCAGAGCCATTTCCAGCTGATCGGCCATCTAATGTGGAACCGTGCAGTGGAAAGGAACCCGTCAGGAGTGCTAACTGAACCCCAGACCAAGGTACGTACTCTATTGGGTTGGTAGTCAGTGTGTCATATGAACGCGTCTTGAACTCACATTCCTATTCTTCTTGGTTGTACAGCAAGGATGTACTTCGAGCTCTCATTTCTTGCGTGGCTTTTTCGAGAACCAAGTCCGGATATTGGCGCCGAGCAAGTTCGGAGAACTCAAAGTGAACGGCGTTATTCTTATCTGCAAACACGAAGAAGCACAGCGCACCGTGATGACAATTGCGTCCGCGTACACGCTCGACGGTAGCTGCCTCGTGTTCCGTGAGAATGGGTGGATCGTTGTATCGAGCGACGGTGGCAACGCAGGAGGTGCCAAGAAGCAGTCCGCTCCCGCGATGTTCCAAACGTTCACTCGCATCCGCAGCGAGAAGCAGGACCCGAGCAGCAGCACTGGGAGTTCGCCATTCCCAAACGCCCCGGATGAGAAGACAGCGTACATTCAAGAGGTGGTGATCAATGCGCTGGGCAACCACATGCGTCAGCACACGGGTGCGATCCAGAAGTCGCTGCTCTCGGAGGCGAAACCCATTACGGCGAGGGTGATGGAATATGCGTGCCCGCTGTTCGAGTGCACATGTTGAGGAGCTTTTCTATAGGATACTGCAGTGCGCTCAACGCATACAGAGCGAAACAGGATCGAGTTCAGCTTTTGAGTAGAATGGAGCCGCGTAAGACTGATTTTTGTGGTCCAGTAGTGTAACATTTCAAGTTACTGATTCTCGATTTTCTTTGTGGTTAGGAGCTATTCCCAGTCGATTGTCTGTCAAGGGGCTACCGGTTTACTTCTAAGTACTATCAGTTGCTTGTCTTGGTACCACCAATTTCAGACGATATTTCGTCGATCCAAGAGTGATGGTCTCTGTCATAATCATTTCTTGATTACGCAGTTTCACAATGTGTGCCCATGCGCTTTCTACACATCATTCAGACTGAGTTGGGATTCGGCATTTCAAGTCTGAAGCGAACGAGCGCCACAAAAAAACAAACGCCGAGCCAGCCATGAGCTTCCAGCTGCCGTTTCTCGACACGCAGTATGGAGAGCTCGAGATGGACGAGGCGCTCGCGTTCCTCGATGGTTACGAGTTGTGTGTTCCGTGCGACCAGCCTTTTGAAGACGACGACGGCGCGTCCCGTCCCGGTAGCCACACTGGCAGCAGCAGCAGCTTCAGCACTGCGTCAAGCTGCAGCGACGAGCTTTCTTTGGTCGCTTCCAACAGCTCGCGCTTCGCACACTTGAGTGGCTTGACAACATACGGGGTCTCAAGAGCGAGCTCGGAAGACGCTCCACAAGTTCGCCAGCACCAACTGCAGCAGCAGACGCCTCTCGATCCGCAACAGCATACAAAGCCTCCAGAGTTAATTCAGCCTAGGCACAAGAAGAAGAAACAAACAGCAAGAGCCGCCAAGCCTGCTGCCCGTCCAAAAGTGAAGAAACCACGGAAGCACAACCGAATCGAGATCCTCAAGCTCCGTGAACTGATCGAGCAGCTCCAATTGCAGCACTCTGATTTGCAAAAGTCCACTACCACAGCAAGAGAAGGAAGCATCATCTCTGTGTCTGCATCTGCAGTAGTCGCAGCACGACTCGCTACTCGGAAACAGGACAATGGTAGCACACTCGTCACTGCGACCGGTGGTGCTGATGCTCCTCGATCAGTGTGGCTTGACCTCGCTACGGATCAGTACAGACTGCGCCAGCACTCCGAGGAACTGAACCGCAAGTTGCGAGACGCGGTGTCCAAGCAGCTCAAGGTGACGAACTCGCTCCAGGCGCTTTTGCAGAAGAAAATCTCCCCACAGGTACGAAACCATTGGGTTGTTCGTCATAAAGTGTATTGCACTCGTCGCAAAATGCTCGAGATACTGAATTATCTGCTTGTACGCTACTGTAGGACTTGGAATTCCTACTCAAAGCCCCATCAGCCCCACCGACAAAGTTGCAACATAAGCTCCTGGACCCTCAAGAGCTAATTCGTACAGCGTTGTACCGGAGCGTTGAGCGACAGTTCCGCGAGACCGATCGCGTCTGTCGTGAAATCAACACCACAAAGGATGTGACTTCAGTGTTCACCACCAGCAACACGAAGCAGGACGCGGTGCTCGGCCCAACGTCCGAGCTCATCTCGAACACACCCGTGCTGAGCAACTTCCGGTTGATCGGGCGTCTCATGTGGACGCGAGCAATCGAGAAGAGGGACCCGTCAGTCGTGCGCTCGCTAAGCGAGCTTGAGCTTGCCCAGGTACGTACGACAGTAACCTTTCTTCAATAGTTGTTCCAACCCTATGATCTCACACTGACTTGTACACCTGATTGCGTCTGCGATTGTGTTTCGAAGACGCACTTCGCCCGAGATTTTCACGAGAAGAGCGTCCAGATGATGGTTCCCAGCAGATTTGGAGAGCTCCAACTGGAAGGCGTCGTCGTTGTCTGTAAATTTGAGGAAGTGCATCGCATCGTGATGACGATCGCGTCCGCCTACACGGTGAAGAACACCAGCTTTGTGTTCTACGAAAATGCGTGGATCGTTGTGTCGGAAGCCAAGAGCAGCACGAAGAACAACACTACGAGCGCAGGAACAGTCAAGAAGCGACAACCCTGGGAGCCGTCTCCATCTGCACTTTTCCAGACTCTATTTCGCATCTACAGCGAGAGGCACGACCCCAGGAGCTCGACAGGCAGCTCGCCGTTCACAGACGCTCCAGATGAGAAGACGGAGTACCTCCGACAAGTCGTGGCGAGTGCGCTGGGCAACCACATGCGCCAGCACATGGCTGTGCTCCAAGAGTCGCTGCTCTCGGAGATCGAATCCCTCGCGTCGAGTATGATGGAGTTTAATTGCCCCTTGGCTACGTGTACTTGCTAGTATTGTACATTTGCTTGTGGATACAACAGAGCGTAACGAAAGCGATGTGCCTCCCGTTGAGGTGAATCGAGCTTCAGACGAGTAACTCTGGATTTCTCATTAAGTATTACAACACTATCTTGGTACTCAGCGATACGATTACTATGGTGGAGCAGGCATTCCAGAGTGTACTACTGAAATACCAAGCTCGCAACGATCCAGCAACAACAGCCATTCTGCCGACCCAGCCAGCAAGAACAAGAACAACATCCAGGTGATCAGACCAAGCGTGCACCATCCGGCTGCTCGGATAAACCTTAGTCTTCGGTACCACGGGGCGTGCAGCTCTTTCATCTGTATAATAACTTCAGCAGAGGACTGGGAATGATAGAGTGAGGGCTGCTGCAATTACATTGAGAATGACCCGAGTGGCTCGCTCGCAACATGTGCGAACGAAGGCAGTCACTGCAATAAACGTATCAACGTCAACAACGAGTTTGTCCATTTAGAGTACCAGTACACTGAGAACCGTATGTACAGTGTATCAAAAATGGGGATCACCAAGAGTGCTGGTCAGTGCAACGGGATTGTATCATTATTTTTGATTACGTCACAACTCAGCACATCACTCCGAAAAACTGCGTCCTTTGCATAATCCGACCCCAGCTAGTAGCAGCCAGTCGGCGTTTTGACTTTGCAAGCGAAGCGAGCGAGAAGTCACAAGAACAGCGAACCAGAGCAAATCTAGGAAAATCTAGGAAAAAGATATGAACTTCCAGCAGGCGCTTCTCGACGCGCAGCATGGCGCGCTCGGAATGGACGAGTCGCTCGCACTCCTCGACGGCTTCGACTTGAGTATCGCGTGCAACCGCCAGGACCAGCACTACCCCACCAGCTACAGTTGCGGCAGCAGCACTGCCTCAAGTAGCAGTGACGAGCTTTGTTCAGCCACGACACTAGATGACTCGATGTTTGCGCAGTTGACTGAGTCTACAGCGTGCGAGAACTTGAGCGCGGACTGGGAAGTCTTTCCAGAGACATCATTCGATCATCAACTGCCTCTTGAGCAGCCGCAACAGCTCCAGGCAGAATCCCAGCAGCAAAAGAAGCAAAAGAAGAAGACGATGAGACCCCGTAAAGCTGCAGCTGTTCCAAAGATGAAGAAACCACGGAAGCACAACCGAATCGAGATCCTCAAGCTCCGTGAACTGATCGAGCAGCTCCAATTGCAGCACTCTGATTTGCAAAAGTCCACTACCACAGCAAGAGAAGGAAGCATCATCTCTGTGTCTGCATCTGCAGTAGTCGCAGCACGACTCGCTACTCGGAAACAGGACAATGGTAGCACACTCGTCACTGCGACCGGTGGTGCTGATGCTCCTCGATCAGTGTGGCTTGACCTCGCTACGGATCAGTACAGACTGCGCCAGCACTCCGAGGAACTGAACCGCAAGTTGCGAGACGCGGTGTCCAAGCAGCTCAAGGTGACGAACTCGCTCCAGGCGCTTTTGCAGATGAAAGTTTCTCCGGAGGTAAGGAACCCCTGAATATGAATCCGTAGATCCGAACTCCAATGCATGCACCGGGGGGTTGTGATTTGATCTGATCTGATTTCTGTTTGCATCCCACTGTAGAATGTGGAGCTTCTGCTTGACACCCCACTCGCAGCAGCAGAGGTACAGGACCAACTTGTGAACCCTCAAGAGCAAATACTCGCAGGTTTACACCGGAGCGTCGAGAGCCATTTCCACGAAACAGACCTCGTGTGTCATGGTATCAGCGTTGCGAATGACGTAACTTCGGTATCCTCTGCCAGCAACGCAAAGCAGGATGCCGTGCGTGGTCCAACGTTTGAGTTCACGACGAGCACACCAGCGGCGAGCAGTTTCCAGCTGATCGGGCGCCTGATGTGGTCTCGCTCGATCGAAACGAGGGACACGTCAGAAGTGCAGACGACGCAGGTATGCTGGGACCCATAATTGCGCCATTGTCCGATCACTATTGAGCTCTCTGTAACTAACCTACGCAACTGGATTTATGGTAAACTTGTGTGTGTTTTTCTATAAGAAGACTTCTTTCTCACGCAGATTCTACGAGAAGCGCGTGCAGATGACGGTACCGAGCAGCGCTGGAGACCTCCAAGTGAACGGTGTCGTTGTGGCCTGCAAATTCGAGGAAGCCCACCGTATCGTGATCACAGTCGTGTCCGCGTACACAGTCAACGACAGCTGTCTCGTGTTTCGTGAGAATGCATGGCTCATTGTGAGCGAAGGTCTCGCAGACGAGAAGCGGCAATTCTGGGATTTGCCACCATCATCGGCACTGGTCCAGACATTGGTTCGCTCGTACAGCGAGAAGCAGGACCCGAGAAGCAGCACGGGCAGCTCGCCGCTCACCAAAGTCCCAGACGCGAAAACCACGTGTCTCCAGGAGGTCGTGACCAAAGCGCTGGCGGACCACATGCGCCAGCACATGGGCGCGCTGCAGAAATCGCTGCTCCCAAAGAGCGATTCCATTGAGTCGAGCATGATAAACTTCAAGTGCCCGATAGTTGGGTGTACCTGTTGAGGTCGTGAGTGAGTACAATACGTTTTGTATGTGTAAATATGAACGAGGAGTGAAATGAAGCAGCTTGTCCCCCGTCAAGGGTCTGCTGGACATTGGGCGATGCGGAAAACGGTTCTGTGCACTCCAGAAGGTATCTCAATGTACCTCTTTTTTTAAAATTCATTCCTGGCCAACCGTTCTCTGACGAATTGGCGCAGATTCGTAATCGCGAAAAACGTTTTTCAAGAAAAGAAAGTCAGCGAGTTCCAGCTGGTTTCTTTGCTAAAAAAAGTTAAAATGCAGAGGAAGGTGCTGATCTTCTCTTCGGATTTGCAGCCAGCTCTTGTTGCACTTGCCACCAGCACCGCATCGCCAACACCTCCCTTTCCCCTTCGCCAGGTTTACTTTCACACTGTATTCACGTCCGTGATAGTAACAGAGAAAAGTCTCCTCCAATCGGCTGCGATGATCGTGGCGACGCGGCACCTTACAGCCGAACTTCACTGTCGCAAGCTCAGCCAACTGCTGATGCGTGAGACGCCCCCCGCCGCCGAATGCCCAGCGCCGCACTTTCTCCTCTTGCTCTATTGAGAACATGAGGAGCACCACGAACCATCTTGGCTTGTCCTTCTTGCAAATGCGTTAACGCGAACGTATTCGCAAAGCATTCACACTTTTTGCGAATGGTGTTCTTCGAGGCTTTTCCAGCACAAGTACCTCTATCTATTTATACTTCTCGTTTTGCTGTTTAAAAAGATACTTCGATTTTTAATTCAGTGTAAATGTACGGTATAGGAAGTCAAAATATACAAAAAACGAGTTATGTGCTGTAGTGAGTATAAATCTACACACTGCTCACAAAGACATTCATTCTGGCATCGAGGTATACAAAGATGAAGTTTAAATAGATCTTCAAATTTGTGTTGTGAGCCCATTCTCAAGGCCATTCCCATATAATAAAACTAGGATCATCCTTGAGAACAAATATTATCTATCAAATAATAAAATCGGTAGGTAATGATCTTTCTTCTGACCAATCAGATCATGGTATTTTATTTTATGTGGTACTGACTCATAAATCGTGTGTACAAGTAGAAATTTCAAACCATGACTTGTAATAAGCTTTCCTATTACAAGTTATGGTTTGAAATCTGTTCTAATCTATAGTATTTCTTTAAAATAAAACCTTATTTTAGAGGTGAAAAAACTAAATCCAAACCTCAATTTTGAGGTTATGTATTTTATCCTAACCAATCAAATCACGCAAGATCTAGGGTTGTAGGCTGTTTACTCAGTCACTTCAAAATGGTTACTCTAGGAGTAGGGCTCAGCATCAGAGTGATTGTTATTATGTCGTCATCAGCTATTGATTATGGTGCGCGCATACAACGCTAAACCATCACTCTTAAAGTTGCTCTGAAGTTGCTGAACTATCCTACCGAGGCTCTCAAAGTTGCTCTTGCGTTGCTAAACCATCCCGCCGTGGCTCTCAGTTGCGCTTGCGGTGCTAACAAAACTTACTGTAACTGTATCTCGCCCTCTCCCTTTTCTGTATGGCTGTCTTCCTACGAGCAGACAGCTCTGAAAGAGCATTCAGCAATTCGTCTCGTAAAGAACACTCACTCGCTCACTCACCAGGCAGCCTACGATGAGCTTCCAGATGGCGCTCGAGGACGCGCAGACCGAGCTGGCGCTGGACGAGACGTTCGCGTTCCTCGACGGCTTCGACCTGAGCGCGTACGAGTACGACCAGCAGCTCGACAGTAGCGACGCAGCGTTCTGCGGCAGCGCCAGCAGCTTCGCCAGCTTCAGTGGTTTCAACAGCAGCAGCAGCTTTGGCGATGACAGCCTGACGTCCGGCGACGATGGTGACTTCACGACCGACTCGGACGACTCGCTCTCGTCGCTGCTCTCGCAACTCGCGGACCGCTCTGGAGGATCGGTCTTTGATTTCTCAGATGACAAGCTCAGCGTGGACGCAGTGTCTTTTTCGCCCCAGGCAGTTGAGCAAGTGCAGCCGATTATTAACAAACCACAGCCAAAGCAGCAGGCGCAGCCTGCACGGAAGAAAAAAGTGGCACGCACCAGTAAAGCCACTGCGACTGCTAGCGCTGCGAGCACCGCTTCGGCTTCTACTCCAGCCCCCGCTGCTGCTGCTGGCCCAGCGGGCAAGCGCCCGCGTAAACACAACCGCATCGAGATCATCAAGCTGCGGGAACAGATTGAGGAACTCCAAGCGCGTCACGCGCAATTACAAAACTTTGGCGGGGATCGCCAGCAGCTGATGCTGACATCCACTGTGGCCGCTGGCGCGATCTCTGTGTCGGTGTCTGTCGCGGTCGCGGAGCAGCACGCGATGTGGCAGAAGAAGGCCAAGCAGCGCAAGACGAACGCCGGCAGCACTACTACGACTCTGGCTACCACCACCATTGGTGGTTCGGCACCACATTCCGTGTGGCTGGAGCTGGCCGTCGAGCAGTACAGGCAGCTACAGCAGTCGGAGGAGCTGAACCGGAAATTGCGCGACGCGGTGGCCAAGCAGCTCAAGGTGACCAACTCGTTCCAGTCACTTCTGACAAAGAAGGCTTCCTTCCAGGTGAGCAAAAGGACTTCTACAGTGGGTTGTATCATGCAACTATATCTCCATGTACTCACACGACCAACTCTTTCTCTATGATCCGTAGGACCTCGACTTCTTGATGGGAACCTCACCATCCTCAACTATGCAACCTAAGTTCCTGAATCTTCAAGATAAAAAAATGGCTGAGCTGTGCCAAAAGATGGAGAGCCAATTCCATGAGGCCGACCTCGTCTGCCACTCCATTAGCGTCGGCAACGACGTGGCGTCCGTGTTCACGACCTGCCAGACAAAGCAGGACGCGGTGCACGGCCCGCTCTTTGAGCTCATGACCAACACGCCCGTGCCCAGCGGTTTCCAGCAACTCGGACGTTTAATGTGGAATCGCATCATTGAGAAAAAGGAGATCCCGGTCGTGGACTCTCAGCTGATGGCGGAGCTGAGTCAGCAGAAGCCGTTCTTGCTCGCGTTCCACGACAAGCACGTGCAGGTGAAGTTGAGCAGTAAATTTGGGGAGCTTGTGGTCGATGGGTCAATTGCGCTGGGCAAAACTGAAGAAGCGAACCGCGTGATCATCACCGTGGCGTCGACCCACTCACTGATCAACAGCGACCTCGTGTTTCGTGAAAGCGCTTGGATCGTTGTGTCGGAAGACGTTTCGGCTTCAAACGCAGAATCAGATGAGCTGAGGCCGTTCTCGTGGGGCCAACTGGCGTCCTCCAAGTCGCTCTTCCAGACACTCTACCGCCTGCACTGCGAGAAGCACGACCCGAAAAGCGCCAGGGGCTCGTCCCCATTCGCTGCTGGCGAGTTTGTGGATGAGAAGACTTCGTACCTACGGGAGTTTGTGATGAAGGCGCTGAGCGACAACATGCGCCAGCATATGGTGCAGCTGCAGAACTCGCTGTTGTCGGAGGTCGGGACCCTGGCGTCCAACATCATGGACATCAAGTGCCCTATGATCGAGTGTCCATGCTAAACAGGATGAATGGAGGAGGGATTTGTAACAATACATATATCGACGATCATATTGCTATTATTTCGAATAGTATTTGGCAAACCTGAGATGTCGATGTTTCACGGTTGACGCCTGTGGTATTTCTTTGCTGCTGCTGAAGCCAAGCAAGTACGTCAGGAATCAAACCTCAGCGGTTGATACAAGAGCGTTGGAAGACGACTGAATCTGCACTTTTCTGAAGATGGGAGAAGAGAACCTGATTGATTTCTTCTCGGATTAGCGTGAGCTGTTCCGCAGGACCAGTAATCAACCGTCCTGCATGCCAAAAGGAGTTCAAGGTGACGACGACTCCGACTTGATCTTCACACAGTCTATGGGTATCGATAGTAATTTTTTTGCACGCCAGGAGAACGCTTCAAAGCTTAAAAATGCATGCTTTCAAGCTTGAGTACGCTGCAAGTTCAAGGCAAGTTGGATAGAACCATGACCTCCTCTCTCCCTTCGCCCGCTCGGCCACTTCCGCTGCCCTATTGCTTTGATTTGGCCAGCAACAGCTGTGAATGAGTCCTCCAGGTGATGACAACAGAGCTGGAAGGAAGCAGCTAGGAAACTCAGAAACTGCAGCTAGGTTTTGTCCCTCCTGCAATCCCCAGTTGTCCCTTGCTGATGGCTGATTATGCTCCACCAATGTCTCTCTTGCGCTGGAGCTGCACCGCACCGCTCAGCATTTCAGCAATCCACTTGGCACGCACCCACGCTCGCAATAACTAACGAGTACCTACCTACCAGGACTTCCAATTACACGAATGAGTTCCCAGCAAACACTCGACCTGAGCGACGAGACGCTCGCGCTCGTCGACGGCTTTGACGATCCCGTACCAGTCGTTGAGGATTCGGGCTCAATGGCTCGGTACACCAACGCGGACGACTCCTTCACATTGCTCTTCTCACAGGCTATCGGTGGCTTGGAGCCTGTGCACGGCGCGACCATAGGCGCCAAGCGCGACCGAAATGCAACGCCCAAGCCATCGCAGCACCAGCAGGCACGGCTCCAGCAAAAGAAGAAAGCAGCACGCGCTAATGAAGCCACTCCTTATGCACCAGCACCAGCGCCTGTTACTGCTCCATCAGTGACCAAGAAACCCCGCAAACTTAACCACATCGAAATCCGCAAGTTCCGCGAGCAGATCGAGGAGCTCCAGGCGCGCCGCACACAGCTGGAGTTGTTCGGCAGCGACCGCCCGAATGAAATACAAATGACCACTGCTGCAGGGGCGCGATTCGACTGTCAGTGTTTGCTGCAGTCGCGGAGCAATACGACCGAACGAAAAGCTCGGAGCAACTCGAGGCTGCTGATGCGGTGACTTCACAGTCAAGTGCGAACACTGCCAGTAGTATTGAGACCTCTACGGCTTCGTCACCACGCTCCGTGTGGCTCGATCTGGCAGTCGAGCAGTACAAACACCTTCAGCATTCCGAAGCGTGGAATCGCAAACTGCGAGCCGCAGTGTCCAAGCAGCTCAAGGTGACGAATCTCATGCGATCCCTGCTGCGAATGAAAGTCTCTCCACAGGTAAGGAATGCTCTCGGGTGGCTATGATATATTGTAAATTGTGGTAGGTTCCGAAGTTGAGATTTGATGAATGGCTCTGAACTGATCTGATTTGATCCGTTGGTTGTGCGGTTTGTCCGGCATATCATGCTGCGATAGGAACTGGAAGTGTTACTGGGACCCCACGTCCTACTCCAGCAGTGCACATGCAAATGGAGTTTGCCAATCCGCAAGAACAGCAATTGGCCGAGTTGTACCTGAACATGGAGAGTCGATTCCACGAGACGGACCTCGTCTGCCACGGCATCCGCACCTCCAACGATGTGAACTCGGTCTTCTCAAGCAGCAACACCCGGCATGATGAAGTGCGTGGTCCGACGTTCGAACTCACGAGAAACACGCCAGTCACCGACGGTTTCCAGCTGCTTGGCGACGTGATGTGGAGATGCTTCTTCGAGAAGAACGGGCTCCCTGTGGTGCCGAATCCACCCGGTACCCAGCACCTTCAGCCTCGAAAGAGAGCTCATCGGCTGCTCGTGCTGGGCGACAAGCGTGTATGCCTGACGTTGGCGAGCGACAAGTTTGGTGGCGAACATCAAGTCGATGGCGTGGTTGCGAGCGGCAAGTTCAGAGAAGCGCATCGTATTGTCATCACGATTGCATCCGCGTACACAGTCAGCGGTGTGGACATCGTGTTTCGCGAAAGTGCGTGGATCGTTACATCGGAAGACGCCGAAGACGCCACCTACAGTAGCACGGAGAGAGAGGCGATCGGGGAATCGTCCTTGAGACCGCTCGCTCCCTCAGCAGCGGCAGTGACGTCGTCACTGCTCCAGACGTTTTATCGGCTGCACACTGAGAAGCGAGATCCAAGAACTTCCACGGATAGCCTACCATTCACAGACGTTCTCGATGAGACAACGAAGAACGCGCAAGAGCTGGGCATGAAACTGCTGAGCGACCAATTGCGACAGTACATGACGCAGCTCCAGAACGCGATGCTCTCAGAGGTGGGATCGTTGGTCTTGAATATGATGGACGTCAAGTGTCCAATTGCCGAATGTCTAAGCTAGCTGACCCAGGGTCTATAACTTGTACGCACTCCAAATACGATATCATCGTGAATGCCCTTTGCTTCGTACCTCATTCCGTTCCGAACGCTATCCCTCTCACACTGGTCTGCTACCTCTCAGTCATTCAGTAATTTGTCTCACCACCCACATCCAACACCTTCCACATGATTGCCTGTCGTCATGAAACTCATGGCACCTCATGGAATCTCAGCGCGTGCTCGACTTGGAACGAGAGGCTCGCATTCCACGAAAACTTCGACTTAACCGTTCCGAATCGGATGATTCGATGCTCACACATTGTTTTGGCTCGGTCTGCACGTGCGAGGCGACAGCAGTCACTAAAGACGCAACTTTCAACACTTTAGATTTCCACATCAATGAAAGCGAGAAGAGGCATGCAAGGAGGACCAAGTATTTGATCGGATGTTGCTACTGATGCTTCCTCTTCTATCCCAAATCCTACAGCAACCGACGTCCCAACGACGATCAAATAGCCGTGCAAACTCGATGAGATTCTCCAGCCCTGGGAACAAGTTAATGAGCTGCAGGTGCGTCACGCAAAGCTGCAGAAGTGCGAGAGTGGCCGCCCGCTTCGGCGGGTGTATCCATTGTCGACTACCACCGTAGGAGCCCAGCTGCCAACGACATCCAGCTCTTCATTGGCCCTCATCAAACACACTACAGTTCATGCTGGAATCTTCACCAGTTGTACCAGCAACAACCGCATCCAGTATCCAGTTTCTGAGTCCATTACCACAAGCAGAATGGTTGCTCACAGTTGTATCAGAGCGTGGAGAGTCAATTCCACGAGACGGACCTCGTCTGTCGCTGCATCGGTCTCAGCGATGACACGAGTACGGTGTTCTCCACCAGCAAGACAAAGCAGAAACTCATGTGCGGTCCAACGTTCGAACTTACGACCAACACGCCAGTGTCCAACAGTGACTTCCAGATGCTCGGAAACCTGACGTGGCGACGCATCATCGAAACCACCGGTTCCGGTTCTGGACTCTTGTGCGATCCCTCAGCTGGCTGAGAGAACCGCTCACTTGCTTGCTTTTGACAACTCGCATGTGCGGATTGCGCTGCCCAGCAAGTTTCGCGAAAGACTCCACGCGGACGGTACCGTGGTCATCAGTAGATTCCAGGAAGCACACCGCATCGTGATCACAGTGTCCGCAGTGTACACTGTGAGCGAGAGCGACCTGCTGTTCCGCGAGAGCGCGTGGGCCGTTGTGTTAGAAGAAAAACCAGCGGGAGGGCCGTCATCTTGTTGCTCCAGACTTTCTACCGACTGCACTGCGAGAGGCGCGACACGACGAGCCCAGCTGGAAGTGTCCCGCTCATTGAAAAGGTCCTCTATAAGAGAACCAAATACAGGCAAACCCCCCAAATTGAGACGCAAAAACACACCATGCAAAAAATCTATTTTTAAAGGTTTCCGCTTTGTAAGAGGTATTAGAAATTACAGGTTGAAGAGTACAGTGCGTGTCACGAGTG